>VSMD01082060.1:111776-125151 GCA_008750895.1 Mirza zaza
CGGGGGAGACAGATATAGTCACGACCACCCACGATGCAATCAGATAGAGAGGCTAAGTAGCATCTATACTTAGTAACAGAGAGAGAAGCGCTTTGGGGAAAATCTCCGGCATTACCTGGCCCCAGGCGCTGTTCTAAGTGGTTTACATGCATTAACTCATTTCTCCCTCATCACAGCTCTCAGGCAGACGCTAGTGCTAGCCCCATCTGACAGATGAGGAAACTGAGGCACGGAGATGTTGAGTAACTTGCCCAAGGTCACACAGGTGGAATAGAGATTTGTCCCAAGTGGCCTGGCTCCAGAATCTGTGCCCTTAAGCACCGGGCCGGACAAAAGGAATAATGAATGGCATGTCCTTGGTCTTTGCAGTGGAATTGGTGAGCGGTGGAGAGCAGAGGGCCCAGGGTCCGGTAGACCTACAGTGCTTGTTAAGTGGCCTTGGGCAAGCCCTGCGGCCTCTCTAAGCCTCAGTTTTCTCTCCTATCAAACAAGGAGAGCCACAGCACAGCACCCTCCCGAGGTAAAGGGCCACATGGAGCAGGTGGCCACAGACAGTGAGCAGTGCTTGATTTACACCTGCCCGTCAGAGCCACGAGACCCTTCCGTGTTCATTCAGCTGACTTGGCAGAGGAGGATCCAGGGGCACCTGTGGGGCCTGGTGCCAGGACTCTTGGAGGGATGAGGGCATCAGGAATGGCTTCTGAAGGGGGTGGCCCCTCTCCCTCCCCAGTAGGATAGCCGGGTCCCCAAAGTGTCTCCCCTGAGCCTCCTACCTGGCTTGACCTCACTGTCAGACTCCTGAGCTGTCACCCAAGGAAGGGTATTGATCATCAACCAGGGATACTCCCAAGCCCAGCAGCCCCCAGCGTTCAAGGACCAGGAGCCCCAAGCAGGTGACATCCAGATGAAGGTCCCAAATCTGAGGCTGAGGGTGAGGGAGGATAGGCCTGGGGGAGCCCCCATCCCCCTCCACACACTGAGAAGCTACAGAGCCTGCCTGGGTTTAGCTCTCCCAGGGAAAGCCACCCCCAGCCGTCACACCCTGTGCAGAGATTTGCAGATGGTTCCCTGATGCGATCTAGGGCCCTCCCTGGCTGGCATCCACCAGCTTCACATGCAATTAGGGGAAAATAATGTGGAAACGAGAGCTGGGTGGCCTGCCGGTGGCTCGCACCTGTAATCCTAGCGCTCTGGGAGGCCGAGACAGGAAGATTGCTTGAGGCCAGGAGTTCAAGATCAGCTTAAGCAAGAGCAAGACCCTGTCTCTACAAAAAACACAAAAAAAGAAAAGAGAGAGAGAGAGAGAGCTGGAAGCTGTCCTGCTGTGGGGATTGGAGGCAAAAGCTGGCTCCCTCTTAGGCTTTAGCCCTGAACTGCTACCCGCCTCTGTAACCTTGCAGCTCTGTGGCCTTGCAGCTCTGTGACCTTGCAGCTCTGTGACCTTGCACCGGCTCTTCCTTTGCTGAGCACCCTTTTCTACCCCATATTGTCTGCCTGGAAATATCTGCTTCCAGCTTCTTCTCCTCCACGGCACCTCGTCTGATGAAATCTCCCCTCACACGCACATGTACGTGCACACGCGTGCACACGCATGCGCACACATGCACACACGTGCAATATATGCGCACATGTTCACACACATGCCACACATGCACACACAGGGTAAAGTTTACCTTCCTCCCCTTATGCCCACGTTGCAGCATGTATACACTTTTATTGAAAAGAGTACCGCGTGGTGTTACATTTTTTTCTTTTACCTATCTCCCACTTCCAGTTAGCTATTGCTGCGTAAAAAAAAAATCACCCAAAACTTAATGGTTTAAAACAATGACATTTATTTTGCTCAGCGATCTGCAATTTTAGCAGGATGCAGTGAAGACTGCTCCTTTCTGCTCCACTCAGTGTCAGCTGGGCTCACATGAGCTGTTGGTTTGGGATTATGGCTGGGGCTGGGGCCAGAGCCCTATACACGGCCTCTGCATGTGCCCACTGGGCTCCCTCTCAGCATGGCAACAGATTCTGAGAGGGGCATCCCAAGAACATGAGGCAGAAGCTCTAGTTCCCTTTATGACTGCACCCCAGATGTCATACAGCATCACTTCCGCCATAACCGTGAGCCTGTCAATTCCCAGGGAGGGGACACAGACCCCTCATCTCAGCATAGGAGTGTCACATCCAATTGGAAGAAGACCTTATGGGATGGGACGTACTGATGCAGATATCCTTAGAAAATACAATCTGCCACATTCCCCCACTAGAGTGTATGACCCATGAGGATAGGTGGCATAAGTTGGTGCTAAAAAATAAAAATGCTTGCAGAAGGAAGGAAGGAGAAAGGGAGAGAGGGAGGGAGGTACTTTATAAAAAAAACATGGCTGGCTGTGGTGGCTCACACCTGCCAATCCAGCACTCTGGAAGGCTGAGGCAGGAGGATCACTTGAGGCCAGGAGTTGGAGGTGGCAATGGAGCTATGATGATGCCACTGCACTCCAGCCTGGGCGACAGAATGAGAGTCTATCTCAAAAAAAAAAAAAAAAACCAGCAAAGGTAGTCACAGACCCTTTAGAGCTGGAAGTTACTGAAGAGATCATCTAGTCTGACTCTCCCATTCTACAGATAAGATAACTGAGGTTCTGAGGTGTACACACTCCATCCAAGGGCTCAGAGCCTGTCAGTAATTTCCAGTCTCTGAGTCACTCTTCTCCCCATGGTAGGGGAGAGAAAGCCACTTGACACCAACATGGGTCTTGGGCCTCTTCCAGTTCCCAGATTCAGTGCCATCTTGGCATTCAAGAGGTGTCAGCCCAATCCTTGGGCTCAGCATTTCAAGACTTGTTTCTCAGGCCTGATCCCCACCACACCCATACACCAGGCCCTGCCTGGCTCCCTCTGCATGGGAGACTGGACCCTGGGCCTGCCTGGGGCTGGAGCCTGCCTTGCCCTCCAGCCTGCTGTCAGCCTTCCTGGGCTCATTTGACTGTCAGACTCACTGGAGACAGGGAGAGAGCACTGGCTGGGGAGTCTAATGGGTCTCCATCCAACTAAAGGCTCAGGTGAGCACACCCCAGGGGTCAGGGCCTCCTGTCAGGTGAGTGGGGCAGAGTAGAGGGAATCTCATCCATGGTGGATGCCGCAGCTCATTAGAGGTGCCGAGAAATGGCAGTTCCTCTTCTCCGCCTTTTCCTGATCCTCTATGGCCTCAGGAATAGCAGCAGTGCCCAGCCCAGGGCTTTCTCAGATTCCAGAAGTTGGAGCTTGGGAGAGAAGAGGATGTCTGGTCTCTTAGCCCTGGCCAGGAATTCAGCAGAGAGCTCAGCTTGTTCAACCACGGTCTCCCTGTGGAGGGGACAAAGACTCACCAGTCCTCTCCCAGCCTGGCAAGAATATCCCTCAATATCAACCAATTCCCATTACACCACTTCTGAAGTTACCAAATAGTCTAGTTAACTCTTTTTTTTTTTTTGAGACAGAGTCTCACTTTATTGCCCAGGCTAGAGTGAGTGCCATGGCGTCAGCCTAGCTCACAGCAACCTCAAACTCCTGGGTTCAAGCAATCCTGCTGCCTCAGCCTCCCAAGTAGCTGGGACTACAGGCATGTGCCACCATGCCCGGCTAATTTTTTTTTTATATATATATATTTGTTGGCCAATTAATTTCTTTCTATTTGTAGTAGAGATGGGGTCTCGCCCTTGCTCAGGCTGGTCTCGAACTCCTGAGCTCAAACAATCCGCCCACCTCGGCCTCCCAGAGAGCTAGGATTACAGGCGTGAGCCACCGCGCCCGGCCTCTAGTTAACTCTTGATGCATAACAAATGACCCCCAAACCTAGTGGCTTAAAATAACAGCCTTTTTATTATCTTTCATAATGTCAGGGGTTAGGAATTAAGGCAGGGCTCAGTTGGGTGATTCTTCAGCAACACATGGCATTGACTAGGGTCACTTGGTAGCATTCTTCTAGTAGCTGCTCTGGTCTAGAGGATCCAAGACAGCCACACTCCTGTGCCTTGTGCCTGGTGCCTTGGCAGGGGAGGCAGGAAGGCTGGCTCAGCTGGGCCTCTCTCCTTTCCCATGTGTTGTCATGACCTCTCTACAGGGTCTCTCCAGCAGCGTGGTCCGACTTCTGACATGGTGACTTGGGGCTCCAATAGACCAAGGCAGAAGCTGCCGGTCTTTGAAAAGGCTAAGCCTGGCATTGGCACCGCATCGCTTCTGCCATCCTCCACTAGCCAAAGCAGCTGGAGCCTGGCCCAGATTCAGGGAAGGGGAAACACGTCCTACCTCTCAATGAGGGAAGCATGAAAGCATCTGTGGGCCTCTTTAAGCTGCCAGAGCCCAGCAACCTTTAGACCCAGGGCCTGGGCTCCTGAATAGCTGTCTGCCCACCAGGCAGTTCTGTGCCCAGGATCAATGCCACTGCTCACTCCAGACTGAGCTTGTTCTGGGCCGAATTGTGTCCCCTCATCTTTTATATGTTGAAGTCCTAACCCCCGGACCTCAGAATTTGGCCATATTTGGATATAGGGCCTTTACAGGGGCAATCAAGTTAAAATGAGGCTGTTAGAGAGGACCTAATCCAAACTGACTAGTGTCCTTATAAGAAGAGGAAATCCGGACACACAGAGGGACTTCAGGGATATGTGTGCATAGAGGAAAGGCCATGTGAGGACACAGCAAGAAGGTGGCCGTCTCCAACCAAGGAGTGACACCTTGATCTGCTGACACCTTGATCTTGGACTTTTAGTCTCTAGAACTGTGAGAAAATAAATTTCTGTTGTTTAAGCCGCCCACTCAGTGGCATTTTCTTATGGCAGCCCGAGCAGACTAATATGGAGCTCCTGCAGGTAATCAACACGCTGGCATTTCGGTCTCTGTCACTTGTTGGGAATGTGGGGAAGAGTCTATTACTAGCTGCTTGGAGAGTTTGATTAATGTGACAAAGGCTCACAGAATGGGGGCAGGGGTAGAATCAAGGTCCTGTCCAGCAAGGTGAGGCTTGGCCAGGGGCCCTTGGAGTGCCAGGCAGGTACAGGCCAGGTGTGTGGCAGCCCAGAGCAGGCAGTTAGTCGGGGCCTGCCTGTCCTCTCCATGCCACCATCCCAGGGTCTGGGGAGGAGTGGTCAGCCTCAGCCGGGCCTTGGTCAAGATCCCAGGACCTTTTTGGAGAGACACTGAAGGGACAGATAAAGGATTCGAGTCTGAGGTTTGGCATTCAGAGCATCTAGGCATCCGCTGGGGTGACAGATGTTTGTCACACAGGCCATATCGAGCTCCTCTATGGTTTACCCCACATGGCCATTTCCACGGCCTCCTCCACCGGGGATGGTGCTGCTTAATCCCAAAGGATGGTGATGGCCTCCAAGAGGTAACATCCACCGACACTTGAGTGCCAGGAGGCAAGAGACGCCCAGCAGTGAGGTGGTGATTGTTATTATTGTCCTTCTAGAATGAGGCAGCCGTGATCACCCCAGGCCCGGACTACCTGCCCCGGCCCCGCCCGGGCCAACTCCTGGTCAGTGTGCCCACCATTGCCCACGGCGGTCACGTCACTTGATTGAGGTTTTCTGCACCTAGAAAACAAGCAGAACACCAAGAAGAAGGTGACAGCCTTGTCGAGAGCTCTGCCACAGCCCCTGAGCTGCCAACCTGGGCCTTGCCACCCACTCAGGGACACCTGGGCTCCCAGGGCCTTCGGGCCGTGTTACGCAGGGCAGTCTCTTCTCATGCCCGGGAGAGGGAGCTGGGCGGGTGGACACGCAGCAGAAGCAGAAGCAGGGAGCGGACTCAGGAAACAGCCACGGGCACTCGAGAGCACAGGCCTGCCGCCCCCGGCTCTGCCACTGAGCCCGGCCAGGCCGAGGGCCTCAAGGACAGAACGTGGCTCCTCCTCACCACAGCCTCAGTGGAGGCTGCTTCATTTTAGCTTCCCTGTGTAAGGTCCAAGGGAAGCTCAGAAAGAGGAGGCGATAGGTTTAAGGTCATGCAGCTGCTACGAAGCAGAGCCCAGATTCAAGGTCCCATCTGGCTGATGCAATTTCTCTGCCCTTAAACTCTGCTCTGTGTTATGCCTCCAGACTAACGAGGCACAGTGCGTGCGCGTACGAGTTTAGAGTAATCACAATATATTTCGGCACAAGTAACAATCACATGACACTTCACTGTTTTGAAAATTCATCACACTTCCTGGCATCAGGGAATTTGTCACTGACCCCAGTTCATGGCCATGTTCATGGGCTTCTCTCCTTTGGTTCCCCTTCTCTCTCTGGCCCTTCCCTTCCCCACTTGCAGACTGTCCCCTGGAAAATTCTTCCTAATCTGTTAGGCAAAGGAATTCAGTCCTCATCAGCCTTATGCACCAACCCAGACCTGGGAAAGGCCCGGCCGGGGGTCATGGAAGCGTCGTAATGGCTTTAGGCCTGCCAGAGGAAATGGCTCTGGTCTCTGCCAGCCCACCCTCCTCTGCCTTCTTTACTCTCCACGGTTCGACACTCTTTAGCTGGAAAAGGCCCAGCAGCAGGTAGAGCAACTGTGTCACTTTACAGATGAGGACACTGGGGCTCAGACTGGTGATGTGGTTTGTCCAACGACAAGGAGCCCATTTCTGGAGATTTGTGGCTGGAACCCAGGGATGGAGATGCCAGGTCATACTTAGCCTGGTACTTCTTACCATTTGATGGATTGTATCAGTAGGATGGGCTTTGGCTGGTGCAGTGATAGGAAGTTTGTATTAGTTCTCTGTTTCTAGGTAAGAAATGGCTCCAAAACGTACCAGCTTAAAGTAGCATACTTTTATTATTTCATACAGTTTCTGAGAGTCAGGAATATGGGAGCAGCTTAGCTGGGTGGTTATGGCTCAGGGTTATTCACAAGGCTGCAGTCAAACAGTGTGAACACCAGGAGGCGGGATAATTGAGGTCTATCTTAAAGGCTGCATACCAAAAAAGCCCAGGATAGTAGTAGCTTAAACAAAAGAAAAATGTATTTCCCTTCTCACAGATAAAGCCTATGGAAACAGTCCAAAGTTAGTATGATGGTTCCATCTTCATGAGAGATCCAGAGGTCTTCCTTCTTGTCTCTTTGCCACCTCATAGTCTAAGATAGCTGCTCAAGATCCAGCCATCACATCTGTGCTCTGGCCATCATATCTGCACTCAAGCCAGCAAGAAGAAAAAAGGTTGCTTTCCCTTTACAAATATCTCCTGAAACTTGCACATAACACATCTATTTACATCCTCTTGGCCAGCAATTAATCATAAGGTCACTTCTAGCCTGCAAAGGAGATTGGATAATATAGTCTTTATTTCACACGGCCTATGTGCCCAGAAATAATTCAGAGGCTTTATTGCTGAGAAGAAAGGGGGAAAAAAGTGGCTGTTGGGGGATACTAGCAATCTCTGTCTTTGACAACCCAATAAAGGCTATGAACTCTTTCACAGAATAAAAGAAATCATGTCTATGCAAAAGTGTGTATACAAATTAAGAGGGCTTGTGGACACCTGTGAAGCCAGTTCATGGATGTCACACAAAGAACCTCTGCACCTCTAGCCAGGACCTTAGCTTGTTCCTACGTGTAAACAGTGTTTTACTGTTTATAGTAACTCTGACCCTTTGAGCAGGGTCCCTACAAGAGGTCAAGGGACAGGACCAGCACATTTCCTCAATGGAGCATGGGCCACTTCATCTGATACCGACCTGGTAGGATGTTCTACCCCAGGAAGTGCCATGCTGGTGTCCAGCAGAGCGTGCACCTCACTTTCCTTCAGTGACTTCATGCAGAGCAAGGGCTGATAAGGAAGCAACAGACACAGGTTGGCGTCATGGGTCGTCATGCTTAAAGACACCCATTGGTGTTTTTTAAGAATCAGCAAATAGTGTTAATTGGGATTCTAAATCAGCTTTTCTCTGTTGATATTTAAATTGCCAGGTTACAAGCACACAGTCATGGAGCCATTGTCGACACTATTCAAATTAACCATACTTTTCCTAGAACTGAAAAATAGTCCAAGGTTAAAACCATAATGAGATACCACTTCACATCCACTAGAATGGCTAAAATAAAAAAGAGTGACAACACCAAGTGCTGATGAGGATGAAAGCAAGTGGCCCTGTCGTACGTTGCTGGGTGGAATGTAAAATAGTACAGCCACTTTGGAAAACAGTTTGACAGTTTCTTAGAAAGTTATACATGCACTTACCATAAGACCCAGCTTTCCCACTCTTGGGTATTTACACAAGAGAGAGGAAAGCATTTGTCCACAGAAGAATTTGAACATGAATGTTCATAGCAGCATTATTCACAGCAGCAAAAAATACCTCAAAACAACTTGAATGTCCATCAATGAATATGCAAACTTTGGTACATCCACACAATGGGAAACTACTCAGCAATAAAAAGGGGCAACATATTGATAGACACAACAACTTGGATGAATCTCAAATACAATATGCTGTGTGAAAAAAGCCAAGCGCAAAAGAAGACCCACTGTGTGATTCCATTTATATGAAATTCGACAACAGCCAAGATTAAGCTATGGTGATAGAAATCAGAGAAGGAAAGGAGTATGAGAGAATGTTGCGGAATAATGGAAATAAGCTAAATCTAGAGAGGAGGATGGATTATGTAAGAAAACTCCTCGAACCATGGCACTTAAGACTGGTAAGGCCGGGCGTGGTGGCTCAAGCCTGTAATCCTAGCTCTCTGGGAGGCCGAGGTGGGCGGATCCTTTGAGCTCAGGAGTTCAAGACCAGCCTGAGCAAGAGCGAGACCCCATCTCTACTATAAATAGAAAGAAATTAATTGGCCAACTAATATATATAGAAAAAATTAGCCGGGCATGGTGGCGCATGCCTGTAGTCCCAGCTACTCGGGAGGCTGAGGCAGCAGGATTGCTTGAGCCCAGGAGTTTGAGGTTGCTGTGAGCTAGGCTGACGCCATGGCACTCACTCTAGCCTGGGCAATAAAGTGAGACTCTGTCTCAAAAAAATAAAAAAATAAAAATAAAAAAAAAATTAAAAAAATAAAAAAAGACCGAGTGGCAGAGCCCAGAATAGCACCCCATCCCTGGACTCTCACTCCAGTGCTCACATATCCATAAACAACTTTTTCTCTTACTCAGTACTTTCCTACCAACATTTCCAAAGGGGTCGAAATGAGCAAAAAATCCTGTTTTCCTTCATTTTCTTTTAAAAATTCATATAAAAAAAATCATTTCTCAGTGGGAGTGGATTTCCCCTCTGTTGGATTACAGTCTGTGTTGGCCAGAGCATTGCAAACATAAAGAGGTCCGAAAGTTGCGGGGGCTTTTCCTCATCCCCCAAATAAAGAGCCACCGGTGCTTCCACACACCCCGGCAGGCACAGCTACGGCATGTTTCAGACAGTGGCGTCACGGAGTGGGGCCTGCCAGAGCCATCCCACCCCCTCCCTCAAGCTTCGGGACAAGAAAATGGCAAGCAGAAACCTCAGAAACCCTCTCCCCTTCTCGAGGAGCAGGCACCTCTTGAGGCTCTTCAGTTCACACTAAGAAGGACCAAAGTACCAAATGAAAAAGGCCTTTGCCCCAGACTTGAGTGGCACAATGACATTTGCATGTCCAGGTATCTTAGAACTCTCCCCTTTGCAACTGCACCCGTCTTCCCCCAACATACACGGAATCCGAAAGCCTAGCCCAGCCCTCTCCCTTCCCCCTGGCTCCTTAGACGCTATACTACTAATACAAGAGCAATTGTCATTCATCGAGGACCTACTATGTGCCAGGCACTGTATCGGTTAGATAGAGTCCTTTGATTGCAAATTCTGATTAACTTGGACAAAAGGGAATTGACTGGAAATTGGCATGATAGATCAGAAAGCTGAAGAAGAAGAAAGCTTGGTGTTTGCAGGAGCCAGGGCAGACCCAGAGACAAACGAAAACCAGTCAGCATTCTGGTGTCTTGGTCCTTCCTCTCAAGGTTCAAATGCCAGGCAGGAGTATAAAGTGGCACAGCCACTTTGAACAACAGTCAGGCAGTTTCTTACAAAGTTTAACATCTAACTACCCTACAACCCAATAATTACACTCCTGGGTAGTTACCCAAGAGAAATAAGAGCATATGTCCATAAAAACACTTGCACATGAGTGTTCACAGAAACTATATTTGTAATAGCTCCAAAGTGGAGTCAACTCACATGTCCACCCACAGATGACTAGGTAAACAAATTGTGGTATAGCCATATAACGGAATGCTACTCAGCAAGACAAAGGAAAGTGCTACTGATACTCGCAACAGCGTGAATGAATCTCACTGATAGTATGTCAAGCAAAAGAAGCCAAAGACAAGACAGCACATGCAGTATGATCCATTTATACAAACCAAGAAGGGATAAAACTAATATATGGGCTGGGCTTGGTGGCTCACGCCTGTAATCCTAGCACTTTGGGAAGCCAAGGCAGGAGGATTGCTTGAGGCCAGGCATTTGAGACAAGCCTGAGCAAGAGTAAGACCCCATCTCTACAAAAACAGAAAAAATTAGCCAGGCATGGTGGTGTGTCCCTGTAGTCCAAGCTACTCGGGAGGCTGAGGCAGGAGGATAGCTTGAGCCGAGGAGTTTGAGGTTGCAGTGAGCTATGATGATACCACTGCATTCTAGCCTGGGAGACACAGCAAAAGACCCTGTCTCAAAAAAAAAAAAAAAAAAAAAACTAACTTATGGTGGTAGAAATCAGAACAAGGGCTGCCCGTGGTGACTGGGGAGGATTCGCTGGGAAGGGGACAAGGGCACTTTTGTGAGTAATGCAAATGTTCTAGATCTTGATTGTGGTGGTAGTTACACAGATGCATATATTTGCCAAAACTCATCAAACTGCACACCTTCTGTGCATTTCAATGTATGTAAATTATGCTTTAATTAAAAATTAAATTAAAAAAGAATCACAGGCAGGGCTTCTGCCAGGAGCTGGAGATGCAGTAGCGAACAGGGCAGGCAGAGCAAACTGTCCAGAGGGAGCTGCCATCTGGCCCCAGAGCTAATAAGTGACAGAGCTGGGGACGAACCGAGATTATCCTGCCTCCCAAGTCACTCCCGGCTTTCCTCAGCATCGCCCCTGGACGGCACACCCCAGAGCACGACGGGAGCTCCAGGGAGATCACCGGCAACTGCCCCAGAGGCCAAAAGCCCTTCCTCCAAAGGGGCTCAAGGCTGCCCGCTGCCATCGGGCCCCGGGTGAGGAGACAGGCTGGGGGCTGCAGTTTCGGCCCCACGCAGGGGCTGCTGGCCTTCCTCTCATCTCCCAAAGGCCTCTGACCCACAGGATCTCACACAAAAGGGAAATTTTATTGATTTATTTCTCAGCAGAGGAAATCTAAAATACTCAGAACCAGAAATTAAAATATCAGTGGGAAAGTACCAAACTATTAAAGGGTTTTCTTGCACATTCTGGCTGGTTAAGAGGTGAGAGGAGAGAGTTGGAGACTCACAGCTTCTGAGGAGATGGGAAAGGCAGGCATTGCCTTTCAAGGGGTGTGGCTTGCTGGTCACCGTCCACTTGGGCTAAGGTCCTCAGAGCAACGTCAGGCAACGGCTGGTTACTTAATGACTGTTCAGGCTTTCGCTGCTCTGGCCCCTCCAAGAAGCCAAAGCAGCCAGGGAAGCCCACCGTGGTGGAAGCTGTCACCCATATAAGCAGAAAGACCCTGGCCCATCAGCCCCAGGTCCCACAATCCTGAGTGCGAGCAGGCACAGCAGGGAATGTTCTCAAGACCACCAACTGTAATTCCTTCTGCCTCGTAGCATTTTGCAGCTTACACCATTCAACAAGCCCTACCTTTATGAGGCCATTGTCATTGTCCCTATATTACAGAGGGGAAACTGAATCTTTGAGAGGTTGCTTTGAGAGACACAGGCAGGAAACAGCAGAGTCAGGGCAAGAACCAAGATCTCCCAAGTCCTTCATGCAAAGTTCTTTTCACCACATTCACTTGTGACGAAGAGGAACTTCTCAGGCCCCAGAACTTTCTAGGTCAGTGAAGCTGACCAAGAGCCTGCCCTCTGTGGTAGGCAGCCTCTAAGATGGTCCCCAATGACCCCCACCTCCTGGTATTCATGCCCTTGGGGGATCTCCTCCCTTTGAGTGTGGACTAGACTGAGGAACTTGTTTCTAACAAATAAAATAGAGTGAAAATGGCACTTCCGAGATCGGGTTACAAAGACTGTGACTTCTGTCTTGGGCTCTCTCTGACTCACTCACTCTCTCTCCCTCAGGTCACCAGCTGACATGTCACAAGGACACTGGTGGGCTATGCAGAGACCCACATGGCAAAGAACAAAGGGCTGACAGCAACCACATGAATGAGCTTGGAAACGGATCTTCTGAGGTCCCCCCAAGCAACAGCTGCAGGAGGGAGCCATTTTGAAAGCAGATCCCCCAGCCCCAGTCCAACCTTCAGATGACTGCAGCCCCGGCGGACATACCGACTGCATTTCAGAAGAGACTGTGAGCCAGAACCACCCAGCTGAACCACTCCAGATTCCTGAGCCCCAGAAACTGTGAGGGGTGATAAATGTTGGTTATTTTGAGCTGCTAAGTTTTGGGGTAATTTGTCACACAGCAACAGACAACTGACACAACTCGTAACTAATACCCTCACACTACTGTGCTAATAACTAGTGCTCCCCTCACCCCCAAATCTTCTCAGGCCAGAGCAGGTGACCCTGACTTTCCCAGGCTCACACACACACACACACACACACATACACACCCTTACTCCTTTGATATCGGTGCATTAGTTGACTTGATTTCCTTTTCACATTTTCTCTCTTCTCTTTTCCCTAAAAAGCATGTCGAAGTCGGCCCTCCTACACAGGGAACAGTTGGAATTACAGTTGCACGTCCTCGGATAGAGCGAACCTTGAGGTTCTATGCCCTGTACCAGTTACCTTGACTGCCTGGAATACGTTCCCTGTCCCTTTGCGTGACTGCCTTTGTTTCGAGCACACCCTAAATAGCCTCTGTGCCAAATGCTGAATGTGACCAGAAATGACACAGGATGAATAATGTGGCATATAATTATCACCACATTTCAGACGAGGGCAATATGCATTTTTCTCGGAACCGAAGAGATGCAATTTTATTTTGTAGCACAAATGCTCCATTTGGGGGTCAGTTTTCAAGCAGCCCTTCATTCTGAAGCAATTTCACGTGAATAAAAGCATTTGTATTCATGCGCTGCGTAATGTGCATTAGCCCAGCCCTGACTCCTGGTGTATACTTCTCCACGTGATTCCAGCTCCTCTCGGTGAACTGACCCCAAATCTGAATGTGAGAAGGTGAATATGACAATGTTTTTGACCTATTTCAGGTCTCTAAATCTTTGTCTGCTTTTCTGCCAAGGGAGGATGG
>VSMD01082063.1:0-101091 GCA_008750895.1 Mirza zaza
GGGTGGGCAGAGCGGGTGGCGCGCGGCAGAGCGGGTGGCGCGCGGCAGAGCGGGTGGCGCGCGGCAGGGCGGGTGGCGCTGCCGCAGGGCGGGTGGCGCGCGGCGCGGGCTGCGCAGGCGGGGGCGGGCCGGGGCTGCGGGATGCCCGCGACGCTGCCTGAGCCGCACCTCCGGGCAGTTGCCAACCGTGGACTGTCTCTCTTCTCTCCCTCTCCCCGTTTTCTCTCTTTCCTCCACTGCTGTCCGAAGTACTCGGTATGGGAGTCCCAAAAGACAGCTCCAGTTTTACAGGTAATGAGTCTTCGTTCTCCCCAAACCCGGCAAGCTGAAGGCAGGGGCGTGGGCGGGAGGTGCGTCCCCACCCCCAGCAGGCGCTGCTGTTTTCTCTGACGCAAACCCCCCGGGACAAGCCCCGGGCCCTGTCGGTGCCTGTCCACAGAGCACGTGCCAGTGAGAAATGTGAAGTCGGGTTTACTGTGTGTGTTTATCTACAGAAGTTTGCTCTGATTTGGGCAGACAGACTTCTGACAGCTGCTTGTTAGCTCTCAGCCCAGTCGCCACTGGACCTCACTCACCGGCCGTGGGCGGGATGGGGTCGCCGGCCCCTGCTCCTTCCGTTTTCAGAGCAAAGGATGACCCGGTGAGCCTGTTGTTCCGCCCTTTGCCTGTGGGTTCGAGCAGGTGAAAGACTGCCCAGTGGGACATGGCATCGAGAGGCCAGGAAGACACCTGATTTGCTAGTTCACACACAGGGAAGCACGATGTCACTGCGTCGCCCCCCCCAACCAGGATCCGAGTCCCATCGGAAGTGCACACCCCCAAGAAGGCGTTAGCCTTTGATGCACCTGAGAGCTCTGCAAGTCCCAAATCAGCTCAAACCCACAGGCAAAGTCCATTCCTCCCTCTGGGCCGCCTCTCCCTCACCTTCTTGGTGCCGCCTCTAACTCTAGGAAGTAGAATGTCAGGGCTGCCCGAACCGCGGGTCAGCAAGCTCCCCCGGCCTGGGACGCGAGGGGAATCACGGGGCTCCCGGCCGCAGGCCCCTCGTGTGCCGCGGCTTCTTGGCTGCAGGCCTGGGCGGTCTCTCTTCGGAACCAGCTGCCCCCTGTCCTACACACCCCCGGGTGGCAGCTCTCAGGGGAATTTGTTGCTGATACACCAGGAGTCTCGGTTGAGGGGTGGCAGGATTGGCACTGGCTTCCCACGGGGCTCTTCCCTCCCCCACAGCCTGGGCACCAAGGAGGGCGACTGTGGCCGTGGGGCTCAGGCCAACCTGTGCCCGCGTCGGGGCCTCCTGGGCGCTCTCGCTCCTTCCGGGCAGCCCTGAAGAGATGGGCAGCTCTTTGACTCCACTGGAATGTTGGCTAGATGTGAACTTGGGCTTGCAAATGCTCTTACTGGGTGAAATGTCTGTGTCATAATGTGTGTATGTACGATGGCATAATGCGTCCTACTGAGCGTGCGGCGTTCGTCCCAGAGCATTTGACCCCTGACGTCAAAGGTGCTCCCGGACCGCGTCCTCAGAGAGCCTGGGGCCGCCTTGGTGCTTGGAAGGGGAGGGCTGCGGTCAGGTGAGCAGGCAGCTCAAAGGGCCTCACCCACAGGAGGGCGAGTAAGTTGGCTGGGGTAACCGAGGTGAGGTGCAAGTCTTCCACCCCACTCGTTGGCCTTCAGAACCCCACAGGTGCAACCTGTGGTCCACCTTCCAGGGGACCCTCTAGGTAAGAACCCACATCCCCGGAGGCCTTCCCTGCCCTCGCTCTTAGCCTCTCAGCTCCGTGTTCTGGTGCCCACAGGCTCTAGCTGTCCTGCCTTTTGCATCCTAGTGGAGATTCTTCACGTGGACGCTCAGGTGTCTATTGTGGGCCTCTGGTGACGGCCTCTAGGAGCTGGGATCTTTGCGTGTCAACAGACTGGGTACCACTCCCAGCGGGGCACCTGCATCACACAGCACTAAACGTGGCTATGGATTGAATAGCTAAGTTATTTAAGCCTGGCCCTCTAGTGGGCATGGGTGCCCCAAGCAGCTCCCAGGGAGGAAGGGAGGTAAGACACTGCATCAGCTAGCTGTCCACCAAATGCTGTGTAACAAACAATCCCAAACTCAGTGTGCCATGCAGCTCTTGTCATTTCTTGTATCTGTGTCTGTGGTTGACTAGGGTCAGCTCATCTAGGCTGGCTTGGCTGGGTTTGTGTCCCAGCTGCAGGTTTGGTCCAGCTGTTCTCTAACCAGGGCCTATCCCAGCCACATTCTTCCCATGGCAGAAGTGTCAAAGGAATAGCAGAAGCATGCAGTGTCTCCTAAGGCCTGTGGGTGGGACCAGAACACTGTCACCTCTGCTCACATGCTTTTGGCCAAAGCAAGCACAAAGTCAAGGGGCAGGAAAATATGTTCCCCCCACCGATGGGAAGAAATACAAAGTCAGCATGGCAAAGGTCATGGGTCCAGAGAGGGGTGTGGGATTGGGAACAGTCATGCAGTCCACCCCGGAACCTGAATAACTCTGACAGTATCTAGAAGGCAAAGCAAGTCACAGGGGAAGCCCAGAGAGCTGCTGGGGCTCCGAGGAAGGGGTGGCCACAGCCAGCTGGGAGAGCCGGGAAGGCTTCGTGCAGAAGGCAGCAGGGGGTCTTTGAGCTGGGCCTTGAAAGTTTCAACACAGAGAGTGGGAAGAACATTCCAGTAGATGTGACAGCCTGAACCACAAGCAGGATGTGGCAACTACCCAAACGGAGCCATCAGGGATGTGGTGGAGAGAGTGAGAGGCCAGAGTGGGGGTGGATTGGGGTCGGAGTGGGGAGGGCCTTGAATGCAAGGGAAGGGGCTTCGGAGGGCACTGGGGAGCCATGGGTGGTGTGTGAGCAGGGCGGGGTCAGAGCCCAGCAGCAGTGAGGAAGCCTGCCGGGAGCAGGGAGTAAGGGGGGCAGGGGGACCGAGTGGAGCGAGGCCAGACGAAGCCCAGGACTGCAGGAGCCACAGGGAGAAAACGAAGGGGCCGGGCCTGAGGAGGGGGCATTGGAAGCCACAGCTGCTGACCGGGATGGGGGAGTGGTGGCCCAGGGGACGGGAGGCCTCATTCAGAGCCTGGTAGGCTGATGCTACCACCGGCAGTGAGGCTCGGGGCACCTACGGGGGCTGAGGACAGGTGAGCCGACGGACAGGCTTGGGCCTTTGGGGAAGAACCATCCGGGTCAGGCGCTGAGGCCTGCCCAGGTGGTAGCCCAGTGCCAGGTTCCCCGGACCCCAAGTCCCCTCTTGGCCTCCCATTCCATTTACCTTCCACTCCGCGTCCGGGGCACTGATTTCCTGTCCCCGCCCCTCCCCCAGTGGCAGCCGCCACATTTGTTCATTTGTCGCAGGACAGACAACTCCGCCTCCATCTGGCATCCCACATGCCTTTCCCAGTTGGAAGATCTTGTCGGGCCGAGACTCTGTAGCATCCCGGAATGACACACAGTCCCTTAGAGGTCACGACCCCAGGCCGGGCTCAGTGTTTAGCCCTGAGCGTGGCCTCGTGTGGTGCCGTCCCAGAGCACCTCCCAAAGCCCGGTCAGGACGTGTGCGGTGAAGAATGGCTCCTGTGCCCCTACCTGGAGGGAGTAGCAGTGTGGTGTCCAAACGTTCTGGAACGTTCCTGCCAATTATAGGTACTGGCAGTGCAGGATATACCAATCTGGGGTACATCCCCGCAAAGGGGAGGAGGAGCATCTTCCTGTGCTGAGGCCCCCCCTAGACCCCCTTTGCTGTGGGAGTGGTCCCCTGCCGTGGGGACCCTGGCTCCCCCGCTGCAGACACAGTTCAGAGTTGGGGGGGACTTGGAGGCTGCAAGCTCTGTCCCCCCTCAAATCACAAGGCCTGCCCCTTTCTACCTGTGCTTCCGAGGGGCCGTGTCTGGCATGCAGGGGCGGTGCAGGCAGTGAGGGTGAGCCCAAGGGAAGGGCAGGGCCCCCCACCTTGGGCTGCACCCCAACCTTGATGCCAGGCATCGGCCTTGCCAGGCTGCACCGGGGAACTGCACTTCCCGAGCTTTTAGGGGAAGAGGCGCTCGTGAATAATTCAGCCTCCTTTGCTGAGATGAAAACGCCCTAATAGAGCTAATGGACTCGCCGCCTCCAAACTCCACCGTGGTGGGACTCAGCTCATCCGCCAATCGCTTCTGACGTCCCGCAGCGACACTCCCTAATGAGAGAGCCGCTGCACCAGGTCCGTAGAGCGCCTGGTGATCCCTAACAAACTAGACTGTGGCCTTTTTACCCAGCAGACTCCGGCAGAGGCAGGTGAGTCGGCCCTTCAGCCCCAGGCACCTTCTTCGGGGGACACTGCCTGGGGGCAGCGTCCTCGGGAACTAAGATAACAGAGAGGACATGCCTTTGGCTGATCTGAAATCAGAGCCTCTGCATCTTCTCAAAGCAGAGAGCCTCAAGACAGAGATGGCCCCGGGTGATTGAGGTGGCCATGCCCAGCGGGGTGGGGCAGGTGGGTTCTGCTGGCTGCGTCCGGGTGACGCAGATGCTCCCTAGCCTGAGCCCGCTTGCCGCCGGACCTGCCGAGGGCTGGCTCGCCCTGTCTGCTGAGACGCAGGCATCCAGCACGAGCCCCTCGGCTCACCATCGAATAAGATTCAGCATTTTTGCATTTTGCCGAGAGCGCTGTCAGGGCAGTTTGGTGGCTTTCTGAAAAGTCTGTCCGGGAAGCACGAGCCTGGGGGAGCCAGGGGCTGCTTGTTTGGGTCTTGGTTGGCTGACTGTCCCTGGGCGAATGTGATTTCTTTCCGTCTTGCGCTGATGCGATGCCTTGCGTTGTCGAGCCGCGCCCGGAATGGCAACACCTTCCCTTCCATTTCCGCTCTCGAGAACGTTGGCCGGTCTCTCTGATGTGTAGACAGGTATCATGGTTTGGAAGAGACATTCAGGATTCCTTCTCAACCTCCTGACTCGTGCTTTGCTGGCTTTCAGTAAGCAGACTGCAATTCAGAAATTCCAGGTAGAAGACTCTTCAGGGAGGTAACGGTTCCTCCTGACTTAATGAGGTTAACATCTCCCTATCATTTTTCCATGTCACGGTGTTAATTCACATGAATTCCCCCGGGCCCCCAGTCTACAAGAATAGATTTGCAAAAGGCAGGCCCCAGCCCAGGAAAGAGCTTGTAAGCGCCGCGTAATTAGCACTGGCTACCGAGGAGGGGGCTCCTTCTTCTCGAGACTGGGGTGACGGGAGGTGGCGGGGAGAACCTCACTCTCGAAAGCGGTTGGGACCTGGAATATTTCAAATCAGAGGTCGAGGTCACTATGCTTTTGAGCTCAGAAAATGCAGGGGGCCCGAGACAGCAGCCCTGACAATGTCTTACCTGGGGTTCCTCGTCCAGGGGAGCTAGACTTTGTCCTCTGCTCCCGGACAGTCCCAGGCAGCACTGGTAACTGTCAGAGACCCCTGTGCCTTCTGACACACCTGTCCTTCCTCCCTCCCAGGGTCATGTCTCCTCAGGTCCATATGGGGTCCCCACTGTGCATGGCCGTGGACCCCTTGTGGCACTAGGCCTCTCACCCCCCCCACCCTGCACCATGGGCCACCATGCTCACCCACTCCCCACTCCTCTGCCTGAGAATGCCCTACCCGAGACCTGGCCCTGCACCACGGGGACACGCCTTGGGCTCCCTCCCTGCTGCAAGGGCCCCCACCCTCAGGCCTGCTCCCAGGGCCATGAGATAAGCTACCAGGAAAGGTCACAAGCCAGGAGGCCGTGGCCCCCACAGGGAGGGATGCCCTCCAGATCCTGGCCATCTGGCCAAGGGGTCACCAAGTCCCATTCTTTCCTGTCCCCTTCCTCTTTTCCTACCTGGGTCTCCAAACTCTGCCCCCCACGCATCTTGTCAGGAGCGTGCGTGACCTCTGCAAGAAGGGGTCGTTCTTAACTTCTGTTTTTTCTCCTCTTAAACATTTTCTGGTGAGAGTTGGCACCTCTGTGGCTCACTGGTCTCTCTCCGGCCTGTGGCCACGTGTCCCCTCTCAGAGAGGCCCACACTGCCTGCCAGCCCCTGGGTGTGCATTGTTCTCTCCACGGGCATGTGTCACGAGTGGTGTCGTATCCACGCCACCCATGAAGTGTGGTCCTACCCACGTCACCAGCTCCTGCCCAGGTGCCCAACGGTGCAGCCTGGTGTGACAGGCCTGTGCCACCCCACACCCAGATGTGGAGACGGAATTTGGGAGCTGTCAGGGTGCCTGCCTGGGTGTCTCCATGAATGGATGACAGCCAGTCTGCCCCTGTCGCAAACCTGGGCACTGAGCCACCCTGTCCTCCCGCCCCTGGGGCCTCGGCTGTACTGCAGAGCCGGCTGCTCTTGTGGACGATGCCTCGAGAGCTAATGGCTATTGATCTCGGCCCGGCTGCATGTCTGAGGCGGGTCCTGCTTTTCGGGAAGAGCCCCACAGCTTCGGCCTGCCGGTCCGTCTGCCCTTCTCTGAACACAGGCCCCGGGAAACAAGCACTGGCCCCCACTCGCACTGCACAGGCTGGCAGCCGGCCACACGGCCACCTGATGAGCTGCCTGCTGTGTGCTTGCACGGAGGGGAGTGGCGGCCGGCAGGCAGGGAGAGGGACTGGGGCTGCTGCCTGCAGGTGTCCAGGGCCACACTTCCTAAGACAAGCCTCCCCTGGAGTCCAGGCCCCTCTGCTGGCTCCAGAATGATTCTCCGGGAAGGCAGGGCTTTTTGTGCCAAGGCACCCCGCCTGCCTTATTGCCCAGGGGTCCTACAGCCACACAGTCCCCATGGATATGAGCTGTGGTGAGGCAAGTCCTGCTATGGGAACCGCCTCTCCAAGAGAGGGTGATCTGCAAAGTGCCACTGGGCCCGAGTCAGGGAGCCAGCCCGGTCCCTGGCCAGATGCTGTCCAGGCACTGCCAGGAAACGCCCGGCTATAGCCCCTGGTTCGCCTTTTAAAGCCTGGGCCTTGGTTGATGTTTGACAAGTATCTGAGCCCCTTCTCTGTGCATGAGGAACACTGAGCAGGCAGCAGTGGCAGCAGGCAGAAAGGTCCCTGACCCCTCGGATGACCTTCAGGGGAGGAAATGCAACACTCAAATCAGTTAGAAAAGGCTGTGCACAGCCGATGATGATGGGGAAAGAGCAGGAAAGAGACGTGTGGTGTCGGGCAGGGGTGGAGGGTCTGCTGGGAGCTGCAGGGGGCCCCAGGCCATGTCTGCCAGACAGGTGCTGGCTGTGGGCCATGGGCACAGCCTCCTGCCCCGAGAGATGTGGGCTGCCTGGCCTGTGTGGCTGCTGCTCCCCTAACACCCTGTGGCACTTCTCGGGGTCTCCTTGCCTGTTGGTCTCTCTTTGGCTCCTCTGCGAGCCCACCTCCCTGTCTCGATCACACGTTCGTTCAACAAGCATTTCCAGGCTCTGAGCCAGGCCCATGCTGTGCAGGACAGGCAGTCCCTGCAAGGGAGATCCAGAAAGACACTTGCAGAAAAGCCGCCATAGAAGGGGCAGCTGCAGGGCTCCTAGAGGTTGCCCCTCCCCAGGTGCCCATGCAGGTCGAGCAGTCGCAGGTTGGCCAGGCTGGTTACCCATTCTGGAAGGACCCTGGCACGCAGGGCTCATCTCAAATCTCTGCCCCTTGTGGGCCCTTCCTCTGACCCCTGGAGAAGCTGAGCAGGCAGACCCCATGGAGCTCACCTGAGGAAGGGACCTGGCCAGGACGACTCCTGGCCAACTCAGCCCCGCTTAAGGACCCTGCCCGAGGCTCTGCAGCTGCCTCAGCTCCAGCACAACCCTCCCAGCGCCTTCTCAGGGATAACTAAAGCTGTTCTCTCTTGAGACAGAAGGCGAGGGCAGTGCTGGTTCCCTTCCAGCTCCTAGGGTGGGGGTCCAGGATCCCACTCTGTCACCAACCAGCGGAAGTGGTCTGCACCTGCTCCCTGGAGACGAAGCCAGGGCTGCTGTGCAGGCATCTGGGCCGAGCAGAGGCTTCGGCCAGGTGGGATGGGGTCTCAGGATTATAGACCACCTCTGCCCTGTGCCTGCCACCATGTCCTTGCTGCCCAGTCTCAGATCCACAGGATGTGGACGCACAGCCACGATGCTGCCCTCACGGATTCACTCACGTTCATGGATATGAATTAACCCCCATGATAGCCTCTGGACACACGTTCTCCCTTGGCCCTTTTTGCTTCTTAGCTGACCACTGTCTCTCAGAGCTCAGCCTCATTCTTGATGGTGGCACAGATTCCCACCATATGGATGGACTGTCACTTATGTGTCCAGTTTCCCTATCGATGGACATTAATGTTGCTTTTAGTTTCTAAGAGTATGCGTTCGTCATTCAGGATGCCTCTTTAGCAATGGTTCTCAACACGCAAGCTTTGAAATTTCCCTGAAATTACCCTCAAGTTACCCTTCACCTCCTTGAGTGCACTCTGCTCAGTCTGCGGCACAAAGCATGGCGCCCAAAGACCCCTGCTGGGGCAGGGTGCTTCTGGCCAGCGGGGACTGTGCTGTGTGGACGGCGTTTCCCTTTGCAAGGCTGTGGACAAACAGGGCCTCCCAGACATCACACCAGGCTTTGCTTCGGCGGCGGGTGTACCTTGCGCTCCGTCCCCAGGCCAGTTTTACCCCGGGCACCGCCAGTGAGAGCACCGTGACGCGGCGCCTCAGTCTCCACAGGTCGGCAACACTGTCGCACGGCGTTGGGGCTCGGGTCAGCATGCGCTCCACGCTCCTGTTTTCACATGGAACACTTTGGAGGGCGCTCTGTCGCCTGCAATGCAGCTTTGCCTGTGCTTGTCTTGCGGACGCAAGGGGCAGAGGAGGGTGGCTTAGCCAGGGTTCCCAGCAAGCACCACTTTGAGGACTGAGAACCTCATGCCAAGAAGCATTCACGTCCAGGGGCCAGGTCCCATTCCCAGGCACCAAGACCCCTTGGTGGCGGCTCTAGGTGGAGGGTGTTTGGCTGCAGCCGCCCCCTCCCTGGGGCCAGGCAGGCAGCCCAGGACGCCGGGGCACCAGCACGCTCTTTAACCATCACCGTCTGGACAGCGGCAGCTCCCGGGGCCGGCGGCACCATGTTGTCCATGACGTACAGTGAGAGCCTGCGGAGCGTGAGCAGCAGGTGCCACTCCGACTGGGCCCTGCACCCCGTCCGCCAGACGGACACACTGGAACTGCAGCGGCTGCGGGAGGTTCGGGCGGCCGCCCATGCCAGGAACATGGAGAGCTTCCTCCGCATGCACGGCCTCTCCCTGGACGGCTGTACCGCCCGGCGCACGGGCATGAAGTATCGGTAAGGGCCGGGCAGGGGGTGGGGCGGGAAGTCGGTTTCGGCCACATAGAACTGTACACAAGAAGAACACGAAAGTCTGCTACAGCCCTATCCTATCCAGAGATAAGCACCACTGTTTGGTATATCCTTCATGGAAAAAGAATGTGGTTTCTAGAAGAAACTTGGCGGAAGAGGTCACCGTGCTCTTTCACTTGTCTCTTGCAGCTTCATTGAGACCAGTCAGTTATTTGAGGTTGACTAAATATGAATTAGTGAAAATACCTTAATTCCACATCTCTAACAACAAATCTGTTGTGGCAGCAGGAACAGAACCTGGGTCATGTTCTGGGGACAAAGAAGCTCTCCCTCCTTTACGTCCTTACATTGGACTGTCCTCATAAGAAGTGGTTTTTAGTAAGTGGCCTCTGAATTGGCGGCATCAAACTGTAACTGCAATAGCAAAGGTTGTGAATTAAGTGTCCCCTGTGTCCTCTAAATGATGGGCTTGTAGGTCTACATTGCCTGGGAACCTCGAAAGGACATCCTTTCCGTTGGCTCACTTGTCTTTGGATTCAGCACCTGGGACAGCGCCCCAGTCGCTCACTTTCTCCTCTGACAGCTTGAGAAAGTGATCACAGAGCCGGAGAGCCGGCTGGCAATTTTTGTTTACAAATCCCTATAGATTGCAGATTTGCAACACTGTTTCCTGTGCCTCCCAGGGACAAGCGCTTGTCAGAGCCACTCGGCCAGAGCAGACCCTCCCCACCCCATCCTTGTAAGGTCGCCAAATATAGCAAGTGAAACACACAAAGTGCCCCGTTACGTTTGAATTTCAGATAAAGAACAAGTAATTTTTTTCCTATACATATGTCTCATGCAACATTTGGGACATAGTTATACCAAAAAGTTGCTGTTTATGTGAAGTTCATATCTAACTGGGCATTCTCTCTGGCAATCCTAAATCCTTGGCTTCCATCGGAGACACGTGCCAGGGGTCATCTGGAGGATCTCTGGAGAGTAGAAAGGAGGCCAGGTCTGCTCCTCTAACATTTTCTAAGGTAGACAGTGTGTCTAGTCCTTCAGCCCATTGCACATGTGGCTGTGTTTCAAGGAACGAAACACTTCTGCCGTGAGTCCATTAGATGGCAGAGTGTTTAAGGCTTTGTGCTCTGGATCCAGCTGGAAGGAAGGACAAAGGATCAACCAGTTTGGCCACAACCGAACTCCTAATTCTGATGGAAATTTCTCAACAGGGAGACTCTGTGCCTTTGGGGGTAGTTGTCAGTGCCTTTCCTGCACTCAGCAAACGTTCCTTGAGAGCCGCCTTGGCACGGGCACTGGGCGGGTCCCGGAGATGCTGCAGGACAGCTCCCCAAGGCCCCACCCTCACAGCGGCTGCGTCCCTGTGAGGGGCAGAGAAACAGCTGCCCCAAGGCAGTGAAGCAGGGCGAGAGAGAGAGAGCAGGGTGGCAGGGAAGCCAATATGGAACCATCTGAGTGGGGGACCATCTGAAGATGTGGGGAAGAACCTTCCAGGCCAAGAAGAGGGGGCTCCTTGGAGGAGATGAGAATGAGGGGTGAGGATGGTGGACGGCCCCGGTGGAGGAGGCAGGGAGGGGCTGCAGCTTGTCCTCCAAACTCTGGGAAGACCCCAACTCCCCAGGTGTGGATAGGATTTATGATTAGAGGATTGAGTCGTGTACCCCAAAACCTAAGTCCACCGTGAACTTCGGAATGTGGCCTTATGTGGAAATAGGGTCCTTGCAGATGTAATTAGTTACAGTAAGATGAGGTCATTCTGGATTAAGGTGGACCCTAAATCCAATGGCTGGCGCTCTTATAAGAAAGCCATGTTGGCCAGCGGTGGCTCACAACTGTAATTCCAGCACTTTGGGAGGCTAAAGCGGGAGGATTGCTTGAGGCCAGGAGTTCGAGACCAGCCTAGGCAACATCATGAGGCCCTATCTCTACCAAAGAAAGAAAAACTTAACTGAGCATGGTGGTGCACACCTGTAATCTATAGTCCCAGCTACTGAGGAGGCTGAGGCAGGACTTGCTTGAGCCCAGGAGTTCAAGGTTTTGGTGATCCTCGATCTCACCTCAGCACTCCAGCCTGGGTGACAGAGTGAGACCTTATCTCTAAAAATAAGGAAAGGAAAGAAAGCCACGTGGCGATGGCAGCAGAGTGGGGCAGTGCACCTGCAGCCCAAGAAACGCCAAGGGTTCCAGGAGCCGGCAGAGCTGGAATAGGCAGGAAAGGACTTTTCAGGAGTTTGGGGCTCTCTGTTATGACAGCCCCAGGACACTGATGCAGGGTGGGGAGAACACACCTTTCATTTGCCTGGGTCCCCAAGGAAAATGTTCCTGCCGCATCTGACGCACCACAGGACTAACTGTGGGGCCAAAACTCCTGGGAAAACTCGATTCCCAGGGAGCAGAGGAGACAGGAAACAACCCGGGCCTTTGGCGGTTGATGGGCCGGAGGTTGAAATGCAAGTGTTTCATCCTGCTGCACCCAGGCAGGGGTGGAGGGGGCTCCGTGACTCACGCTACCCGTTATTAAAGATCCCAGATAAGTGCCGCTCTGTGGTCACCTCTTCTCCATGGGGTGGGACTGCGTTAAACTTAGTCTTAAATGCGAATGTGAAAGAGATCAGCCGCACTGAGCCTGCAGCTGGCGGGGCTGGGAGGGCGGGAGCTTTCTTGTTAACTTCCTCATTTTTTTTTTTTAACTATCTTCAACCCTTGCTGTTAAAAAAAAAAAAAAGAATGTTTAAATGCACACAGTAGCTGTGTATGGAGCAGGTGAGGGAGACCATCCAGCTCCCCTGGCCATCCCCACTCGGCTGTTGCTGTGGGAGGGTCCAGAGGTGTGGCCACAGCACAGTCCTCCTGGCTCAACCACAGAACGAGCCCTGCTGATGGGGCCGGGCTCTGGGCGAGGCCCACAGGAGCGTGCACACATCCCACTGGGCTGCCAC
Organism: Mirza zaza; assembly: GCA_008750895.1. Classification (NCBI taxonomy): domain Eukaryota; kingdom Metazoa; phylum Chordata; class Mammalia; order Primates; family Cheirogaleidae; genus Mirza; species Mirza zaza. The sequence continues at coordinate 12,245 of VSMD01082063.1, forward strand.
CACCCCAGACACAGAGCCTGCCCCACGGGCTCCCTGACCGTCCCTTCCCTCTCCTCTCAGCAGGACGGCGTTCCCCCCACCCAGCCTCGGCCTTGAACGCAGGTCCTCCTGCATAGCTGGCTGGGGCCTCTCAGGGACCCTCACCTCACAGCCACGTCCCTGCACCATCTAGCTGACCCCTCCTCCAGGAAGGCCACAGGCCTTCGCTCTGAGACACTGCTCCGTTGGGGCAGCCCCCAACCCTTCAGCATCTGCTTTTAGAAGCCGCTTTAAAACCTCTGCTCCAGGCCTTGGGCCCCCAGGGCTTGGTTCTGTGTCTTGCAGGAGTTGCTGGCTTGACCCCAGCTCACCTGCCTTCCCAGGGCCTCGGGGGACACTGCAGTGGCATTCTGTGGACACAGAACTGAGCTCTTGACTGGGGGTGGTCAGCTTCTGATTAGTCACAGCAGGAACTGGCCGCTTCATTTCAACAACAGCGGATACCACAAAGGCAGGAAAAGAGCCCAGAAGCACGTCGCAGGCCCCAGTCAGCCGTCCGTGCTTGGCGCTGTAAAAGCTGACAGGCGCGCGTCTGGGACTCACTTCTTTCTCCTTCACTTGGACACACCTGCCAAGAGAGACCATTGGGGGTGACATTTTCATTTCACCCCCCAAAAGAAACCCCATACCTTTTGCCTATCACTCCCCACCCCCACCCCCACCACCGGTAACCAATAATCTACTTTCTCTCTGAATTTACCTATTCTGGGCATTTCGTAAAAATGCAATCATAGGATGCTGTCTTTCGTGAGTGGCTTTTTCACTTAGCATTATGTTTTCAAGGTTCATCTGTTCTATAGCATGTAATCAATACTTTCTTCCTTTTTATGGCTGGATACTATTTCATTTTACGGACATACCACATCTGTTTATCCACTAGTCAGTTGATGGGTATTTGGGTTCTTTTCCACTTTTTGGCTATTGCGAGTAATGCTACAACAGACGTTTGTGTTGAGTTCTTTATGTGGGCCTACGTTTCTGCTTCCTTGGGCACATACCTAGCTGTGGGCTTGCTGGATCATGTGGTGAGGCGGATGACATTTTACACTGTGGTGACTAAGAGTCTTGTGAATCTCACTCCACTCGGTGCTGCTTACAGCCATCTGGCGAAGAGCAGCCCTGGGGAACAGTAAGGCGCCAGCCCTCCGGGGACCCACGGGCTTGCCAGAGCACAGAGGGGACATGTGAGGACGAAGGGAGGACTTGTGCATCTCGCCAGGCCAGCACACGTAGCATCACTCGAAGCTCTTGGCGAAAACACACCCTCCTGGGCCTGGACCCAGAGCCTCGGATTCCGTAGGTCCGGGTGGGGCCCATGACTCTGCATTTGCAGCACGCTCCCTGATGTCCCGATCAGATGCTGAGCGGCCCTGCCCTGGACGGTGAGCACTGTGAGAGCAGGTGCCTCGGCACCAGGTACACAGTAGGCGCTCAGTGCCCTTTGAACAAATAAATGTGATCCCTTTTATTATCAGGGCAGGGGGTGATAGTTAAAGATTCCGTGAAATAGTCTGAGCAAGCTCCATTTTCGCTCCAGTTCTGCGTATTTAGGGGAGGTTGGATGCTGTGTTCACGCCGCATAAACAGTCCAAGAGGAGAGAGAGCAGTGTGGCGCGAAAACTTCCCTGAGCCCTGGGAAGGGGCCAAAGGCAGAATCCTTGCTGTCTGGGGCTTCCTTGGCAGGCCCATGAGCTTTCAAAGGCCAGAGCCCGTTGTCCTTGAGTTCCAGGGTCCAGCCTCAAGCAGGGACTCAGCCGGCACCTGAGGTCAGCACTGCAGCTGCCCGCCCAAGGGGTTTGGGAAGGGCTCGGCCTGCCCGGAGCGCAGGGACCCAGGCCGGCCAGCCCTGCGGCTTCAGCGAGCAGCTGCAGGAGGAGAGCAGAGCCCGGCCCACGGGTGGTGCTGAGAGGCCCTCGCTGGCCCCTGCAAGTGGCACCCGTGAACTGTGAGGGTGTCCCTGGCAAAGGCACCAGCTCTGCCCTCCCAGACCTCTGTCCCCAGATCCAGGTTCCACCCTCAGGGACTGCCTCCTGCCCCCCAAGACAGGTGCAGGCTCATGGGGAGAGCACAAGGGCCACGTTGACCCACAGGGGGAAGGTATTCGGGGTTGGGGGGCCTCTCACCCTTGGGCCTGCTGCTGACTCCCACATTGGAAAGCCATTCCTTCATGTTGCAAGATCATAGAATATGTATCATTTCAAGCTGGGCACAGTGGCTCACGCCTGTAATCCTGGCACTTTGGGAGGCTGAGGTCAGAGGATCGCTTGAGGCCTGGAGTTCAAGACCAGCCTGGGCAACATAGTGAGATCCAGTCTCTAAAAAAAAAAAAAAAACCTAGCCAGGTGTGGTGATGCACACCTGTAGTCCCAGCCACTCCTCCGCCTGAAGCCTGAGGATCACATGTTCCCAGGAGTTCGAAACTGCAATGAGCTGTGATCACACCACTGCACACCAGCCTGGGTGACAGAGTGAGCCCCTATCTCAAAAAAAAAAAAAAAAGAATATATACCACTTGTGAGCACATACTGAGGTACCCCAAGGACCAGACCCAGGTCTGAGCACTTGGCACCTGCTCTCTGGCCTCCACCTCGATCCACTGGCGGAGCCTCTTCCAGATCTGCATTTTGCATGTGGGAGTAGTGAGGCCCAGAGGGGCTGCCCAGCCCGTGGGCAGGAGACAGGACCGGAACAAGGTTTATTCTTAACTTTTACCTTCTGTGTCAAAAGGCAGGGCCGCAGCCCCGTGCCATATGAACATCTCAGGTGGATGCTTTTCTGGGTCCCATCGGGAGCAGAGAGGACAGCCAGTGGGTGTGAAGGTCCCTGCAGGGATGAGCTGGGAGGAATGGTGCAGCTCCTTGGGTCACGCCTTCATTTTGTCAGTAGAGACCCAGAGGCTCAGAGAGGGCAGGACTCCCGCTTAATGTCACATAGCGGATGAGCAGCAGAGCGGCAGCTAGACTCCCAACGCCTGCTCCCCCTACCCCATTCTTCCTTCTAGGCTCCTCCTGGCAGGACAAGAGGGGACCTAGGATGCAGCTTTGGTCAGGGCCCACCCTGCAGGGTGTGAGGAGGATGCTTGGAGTCAGAGGGCAAAGCCAGCCCCTCCAGAGGCTGAGGAGGATGGGTCACAGTGGGAGAGGGGCTTCATTCATTCAGTCATTCACTCCTCCATTGCAGGATGTTTATTGAGTGCCTGCTGTAAGCTAAGGACTGTTCAGAGGTTTCTTTCCTTGGGCCATCTGTGTCATTCTCATCAAGACAGAGTGGTCTCCTCTGCTCATTTCTGGTGTTCTGGATTCTCCTGTGCCAAGCTCCGGAGGACGCTCCACTCTCCCGGCCAGGAACCAGGAGCAGGTGCAGCCGGACACTCGGTCCAGGCAGCTCTGGCGGGAGCCGGCACCTCCTCGCTGGGAGCCGCTGCCACAAGCTCCGCCGTCCAGCCTGCGGCGTCCACCCCGGCTGCAGTGCCTGCCCCGGCCTCGGGCTGGTCCTGGCCCAGCGGCTGTCAGCCCGGAGCAGCCAGTGATGCCTCAGGGGACAGCCAGGGCGGGAGGCTGGTGCATCCTTCTTCATTAATAATGAATGGCCGGACGCTGCCTATGCCTCGCCCTGGTCGCCTAATTGCCTTGGTGGGAGCCGCAGCAGCCCGCGGCGTGCAGAGCGGGAGAGGTTGCAAAAGCAGCTGCTCCCCAGACCCCCCGAGCCGCTGCCCCAGGAGAGTCACAGCGGCCCTGCTCAGCCCCCAGGCCACTGCCAGGGCTCAGCAAGCAAGGACGAGGACGCCCCGGAGGGAGCCCTCCCTTGCCCAGCAAAGGAAGCGATCGCACTCATCGGGAATAGCTCGCCGCCCAGCCCTGCCGAGCACTTTTGGAGACTGCTGGGCTGGGGACCTGGGCAGCCAGAGCTGGACCAGGGTGCGGACACAGGAAGGACCTGCAGAGACAACAGAGACGTGAGAGGGGAGGGAAATGTGCCCCCTCACCCCCAACTTTCGACTCCTCTTTGAGAAGGTCTTTTCCGGCACAGTCCTGGACGTCTGACTCCTTTCCCTTGGAGATCGCACAAGCTTTTCCTCGTCGCTGCCTTCAGAAATCCTCCCTCCGGAAGGAACACCTCGCAGCTTCCGCGCCTTCTAGGATAAAGTCTTGTCCCAGGGGGAAAGAGTCTCTAGGGCACAGGTGAATCTGAGCCCAGGAGGCAGCGGCCAGCATGCAGGTGTCCTTCGTGTGCTCCGAGCACAGCCTCAAGGGCCGGGGCCCCGAGGAGCGGCTGGGCCGGCCGGCGGCCAGCAGCCCCAGCCTGGGCTCCCGTGGCCGCTTTCGCGCCGTGGCCATGGTGGCCCGGAGCCTGGGACAGCTGTCAGTGCAGAGCCTCCCGTGCACCGGGGATGCCAGCGTGAAGCCGCACGGGATGAAATATAGGTACGAGGGGCAGATGGCTTTGCAGGGTGGGGACTGCCCTTCCCTCCTGCCCACCTTTGAGAGCCCAGTCTGTGAGTCCCTGTTTGTCAGACTTGGCAGTTCGTGGCGAGAGGCCTGGAGGGGCTGTAGCCTTGATGAGAGAGAACGTTGGGGAGGGAGGCCCTGCCCCCACACCTGTCCTGTGCACTCTCCCCACGTGCGGTCACAGCACCTGGAGCCAGGTGGGGGACTGAGCCCAAATGCAGGCTTTGGTTTTGTAGAGGTTTAAGCTACACACTTCGGTTACTAGCATGGACTCTCAGTGCTCTTCTCATTGGCACCAATACCAGCTAGGAACCCAGGCCACTCTCCTCAAATACAACTAGAACTGTCTGTGGCTAGTTGGACCCCATGTAGAAACCATGTCACCTGAGCCGCTGCCTCCTGGAGATGAGTCTGGAATCATTCCGGGGGTCCTGCTTCTGTGCTCAGACCCCTTCCTTCCCTGGGAAGTGTAATATTCTTTAATGACCCTCTGGGGTAAAAACTTTTGGTCCCATCCACTAAGCTCAGTGAGGACAATGCAGAATGAAATGCGCTGCCCTCAGAGTTCTGGGAGTTTATATCTTTTGTTAAGTAGACATCAAAAGCAATAAACAGAATATATATATACAGGCTGTCTGGAAAGTACCCAGCCAGGTAACTGTTCTTGTTGTATTAACAATGGCTAGATACTTTCCAGACAGCCTTCATGGTTTTTTTCTATTATTATTATTTAAATGCCTGTTACCTGCTGTAACTTTTAAGTCAACCCTAGGATCATCCAAGGAATTAATAAAAGTAAGACTATTTCTAAGCATATAAAGCACTATGTGCAGGGAAATCATGGCTATTAACATGGTTTCCCTCCTAAGACCCACCAAGGAGTAGTTCTCAAAGAGCATGAGCACTCACGGTGACCATATGTGTGCCTATACACATGTGCACGTACACACGTGCATGCTGGAGGCAGGGAGGGTGAGCCAGCCAGTTAAGGGCAGTGTTCGTTGGGCCGGTGGGTTTGCAGTCTAAGGACCGGGGTTCAAATCCCAGCCCTAGCACTTCCTGACCGCAGGCGCCCACCTGTCTGATGGAGGAGCACACAGAGCCGTACACCTGGCAAGGCCTGGGGAGATTTCCTTGGTGCCATCGGGGGAGGGAGGCAGGTTCGTATCTCTGTAGGGTGATGCGTGGTTTCTTAGCCACTGAAAGGGGACCTGGAGCCCAAAGCGTGCCCCATCAGGCACCCATGCAGAGCACCTGTCCCACCCTGCCTCATGGGGAGGGGGTATCACAAGTTCCTTTACTGTGACTGTCCCAGGGCTGCACCTGGGGTGCAGGGTGGGGGCTGCAGGGACTGAGGATGGGATCTGATCCAACCTCCTCCCAACTCCAACCACCTCCCTAGGAAGCTGGCCCTCCCCAGCGGCATGCTCCAGGCACAGCTGCCAGTGACATGGCACAGCCTGCAGGCGCCACGCTCTTGCCAGAGGCCAGGAAGGTGCTCAGTGCAGGGGAGGGGTGCCAAGCCTGATAGGCGAGCCAGGAGCCCCTGATTAGTCCCAGGGGTTCTGCCCCCAGGGCCTGGGCTTCTCACCCCCAAATTATACCCCAACATCGTCCCAAAACAACACTGCTGGGGCCCTACCATTACCAGCTCCAGGTAGAAGATAAAGACATGGAAACCCAGGCCGTCCTTAGGAAGCCTGGAATCTGGGGGGGGTGGAGACGGGCAGCTGCTCTGGGCGTCACATTATAGCAGACGGGCAGCAAGACGCTATCAGGACACGTCTGTGTCCCTCACTCCGCAGACCAGCTAACGACGGGGATGGTGCCTCCTTTCACCTGACCAAATTTTGTCCCCAGCCCAGAGGGCTGGAACGACGGCCCCTGAATGCCTCTTTTTAGAAGGGTCCGGAATTTCCTGGAGCCTCCCAGCTCTGGCTTCACAGAGTCCGAAGTGCAGTGTTTAGGGGTGTGACGTGCTCAGCAGCTGTGTGATGGGCATCGGCGCTTTCTTCTGGCAAAGGTTATGTCTGTGTCCTCATTAGCCGTTTTCCTAGACCATGAGAGACATGAGGCAAATTAATGAAGCCAACAGTATTTGGGTTTAGAGATTTGGACCAGCGATTTTACCATTTTGTCAGGTTTTAATGAGGGGGAAGACATCTGTAGGAAATGATTTCGTGTCTGGAAAGTCTTGAGCGGCCACGTGTCAGCAGCCCCCGCCAGACCCGCTGAAACGTGCGCTGTGCCCCACCCCGCTGAGCAGGCGCCTTTGCAGAGCTTTCTGCCCGGAGGAGCCCTGTCCCTTCTCATTCCTTCTCCCGAGGCCTGGCAGCGGATGGCAGATCCAATACCGTCACTTTAACAGGGAAACGAGTTGAGCAGGGCAGTTGCAGCATCGCGTGTGTCCTAGTTTTGTTAAATCACTCCTATGAGTGGTGGGTGGGAAGGCGGCTGCAGAGCCAGGCGCCCCGGGTCGGCGCCCCGGGTCCCCGCCCCGACACAGGACAGAACTCGGAGCCCGTCCGGGGAAGCGGGTCCGTTTCATGCCAGTCAAACCGGGAACAGACAAGGATCAGGAGTAGGAGCCACTCTGGCCAACCCTCCACAAACTGGCGGGAAAAGGTGTCTTTGCTCTTTAGCCCCGGGCGTGGGTGGGTGCAGCCTCTGGTTGGGCGTCCTCACCTGTCAGCTGCTGAACTGCTCCATCCTGCTGAGTGTGCAGCACGCTGTGGCATTCAGTTCTGCGCTGATAAAAGGGACATTTTCAGGATAAGCCTAAAACCTGGCCTTCCACAGAGCCTGGTCAGGACGTCGCTCCCACCATGGGCCCTTGCGGAAGTGGTTTGCAGAGGTGGGGGCCTGCCTCCCTTCTGGGCACCTGCTGGGGTCTGGGGTCTGCAAATGCCCAGACATTGCAAGGTCCCAAGGGTATTCACGTCTCTGCACATTTCCAGGGAAGGGGCCTTGGTCAGTTCTCCAAGGGATCGATGACCCAGCGCCGCTGGGAGCCACCGATTAGAACCTTCGGTCCTCTTGCTGCATGACTGGACGCCTCCTAAGCAACGTGTAATTTCTCCCCACAGTTCCGTCCTAGCTAGCCTAGGAGAACCACCTGAACCACTGAGCAGACCTGGCTTATGCAGCATCTATAAGTAACACGTTGGCTCTTTCTGTCCAGCAGCCAGACACACGTCGCTCTGAGCTGCAGCACGTGAGCAATACTGAGGGTACCGTTAGATTATCTCACTGATGTATAAGGGGAGGAAGAAAAACAAAAGGAAACTTCCATTCCCTGTTGGCACGGTAGTAGTTGAAGCCTGTTCAGTGTGTCCACTGTTGTTGTGTAAGGAAGCATCCACCCTGCCACGCCCCGTGCTGTGTCTCCCTGGGCCGCCCTGCCCCCTTAACAAGATACCTGTGAGTCAGTGTCCAGTGACCTATGCCCTGGGAACATGCATCATTTCGCTTAATCCTCATGGCAACCCCCATGAGAAAGGCAGCATTGTGAGCCCATTCTGCAGATGAGAACATGGAGGCGTCAGGCACTTACACAGAATGCCAGGGTCATCTGGCCAGGAACATCGAACCAGGATCTGAGCTCTGCCTTCAGAGCCTCTGCCCATAGCCAAGGCCTGGGCCTCCCCTTCCCGAAAGGGGAACCAGCGGCTCGTGTGTCCCCCCTTAGGGGATCCCAGCCGCCCCGCAGGAGCAGGAGGCTGGCGGCTGTGCCGGTTTTAAGGGGAAATTTCAAAATAAACCTAGATCATTTAAAACTACCTTCAATTTGGTGACACATTCAGCTGTTTTCAAACCGCTTACAAGTACTGTATTCACTCGTGATGTAGGTGAGGGCCAGGGGTCTGGTAACCAGGGAAACTGAGGCTGTGGAGGGTCAGAGTGGGCCCATGTCAGGGTATTGGTCAGTCAGGCTCCAGCTTCATGACACCCTCCCGGGGCCCAGGCTCAGACTGGAAAGGGAGTAAACTGAGGACGCGGCGTCGGCTGCAGTTGGGAGGGTGGCAGCCCTGGGAAACGCTGGGGCCCTTGGACGAAGAGCTGGCTTCTCCCCATGGCAGATCCCGCAAGGGAAGTGGAATCTGACCCCACCCCCACCCCCGTGGGTCAGAGCTTGGCTGTGGCTGTGAGACTCACCCAGCCACTTGTCAACTGCACCATCTGGGCAGATCACGCCCTGGGTGCCCCTAAACAGGACGGGGTGGGGTGCCACCTCCATGAGGCATGTGAGCAGGAGCCAGCTACCTGGCTGGGACCCCAGCTCCTCCATGACGTGGGAATCACAGTACCCACACGTGCACAGTGCCCGTGCACAGGGGTGCAGGGAGGGTCTGGTGACGAGATGCCTGCAGCTGCCAGGCCTGTGCTGCCCCGACAGGTGGCCACACCGGTCCTCGACCACCTCCCAAGGATGCTGACGACGGCCTGAGGCCCCTTGCTGTGGACTCTGGGGAGCAGCCGTGGGGCAGACGCCTCAGTGGCCCTGTGACGGAGCCTGGGCAGCCTGTCATGAGCGTGTCTGCCGTCGGGCCCGGCTGTGGCTATAACAGAGCCAGGGGGCGGGTGGGGGGAGCCTTGCTGGGATCCAGCGCCCCCACAGTGCAGCTCTCCGCAGCCCCCGAGCCGGAGGGGAGGACCCACAGGCCGTGTGCGCCGGGCGGAGTGGGAATGTCCCCTGCCCACCCTCAGACAGAGGGACTGGACAGACAGAACACGAACGTGGGCTCTGGAGAGGAGGGAGAGGAGACTTCCCAGCGAGGGGACACCTGTGGACGGTACCACAAGGCTGAAATCGGCCAGGTTTCTGCCCGTGAAACAAGACAGCGTCCATGCGTTCTTACCTGTCCTTGTTGGTCACCAGCAGGGCCCCTACCAGCAGCGTGGCCATGCCCTGGGTAGGCCGGGGACCACTGGCACCTCCCCCCAGGGGCCGGGGAGCAGCAGCCTCTCCCGCAGTCCCCGTGCCTTTCGGAGCCTGGGGACACATACTGACCGGGCGGGAGCTGGAGGGGCTGGCTGGTGGGGGCTGCCCTGACGCTGAGGACTCAGGAGCGTTTGTCTTTCAGGAATCTGGGCAAGTCCGGCCTTCGGGTCTCCTGCCTGGGGCTCGGTGAGTGCGGGGCACCCTTGGGGTGGCACGGGCAGAGGAAGCGGGGGCTGGGGAGGGCCAGGCACGGCTGAAGTGGGCCCCCAGGGAGGTGGGCTCCTGACCCTCGGCACCCCCCAGGGGGTAGCTGCACCCAAAGCCTAGGATTCCAGGGACTCGGTTGCCAGGGCAACAAAGAGGCCGGCGAGAGGGGCCTGGGGGAGACGGGACACGAGTACAGCCTTGGACGAGCAGGCGCAGGGAACAGGGGGGCCCCTTGCACACAAGCCCGGGCCCCAACCCACAGAATCGGAGAAGCTCCCGGCCCGGGTGTGCTGAGAAGACTTCCTTCCCGCCAAGGCCAGGCTCAGTCCCACAAGACAGTGGCTCATGAAGGGCCACCGGGTTCTGTGCTCTCTCCTGTCTCTCCACTTGCGAGCTCTCCTCCCAGAACATACTGCTCTCCACCTGGGTGCCGCACAGTGTGCCCGCCCTGCCTGCCACCCCACCCGCCCGTCCTCGTCCCCACAGGAGCACGAGGACGAGGCTGTCAGACCCTGCGTGTTTTCGGGGAGCCGTCCCCCGTGCTGTCCCCTGCAGCATGTCCCTGCAGTAGGAGCTGCATCAGCACGAGTCACGACGAGCCTCCGGGGCCTGCAGCCGGCTGCCTGCTTTAGAGCCTCTTGTCCCCTCACTCTGGTGGCCCCAAGAGAGCAAGTCTTGCCCTGAAGGCCAAGTGTCCGCACACACCGAGGACACAGCATGGCCACCTGTGGCTGGCCCTGGCCCTGCAGCCTGAGGCCCGGCACCCACTGGGGGGAATCTGGCCCCCTGGCGGGTTCTCTGACTTGCACCTGTGTGTCTTGCTTCCAGGAACCTGGGTGACCTTTGGAGGCCAGATCACCGATGAGGTAAGACGCGGCTCCCTCAACACCCCAGTCCCCTGGGAAGGCTGCCCCGGGCACGTGGTTAAGTCTGCTGCCTAAAAGTGAGCATGCGCAGCTGGGAGCCAGTATGGCAGCCCCTCCTTCTGTGCTGTGCGGGGCCCTGCCCCCGTGGGACACCAGAAAGCTGGGCGGCAGTGGCCAGAGAAGATACCAGGTTAGGTGCCCCCACCTCGGAGCCAGGTGCCTTGGGGCCCCAGCAAGTCCCTAAAGCTCCCTGGAGCTCAGATCACTCACACGGTGACGCCGGCCCCACTGCTGAGCAGACCGCGGAGCACACGCTCTGCAAACTGTAAAGCCAGTGCAGACCCCAGCTGCCTGCGGACTCACCCGCGTGAGTTTGAGCCTCAGCACATACCTGCTGGGGTCGTTTAGAAGCAGCTTCTGCAGTTTTCCTGCAAGCTGGAGAATCTGAGTAGATTTACATCTCACCGAGCTCCTGGCTGTACACTTCCCGCATGAGTGGTGCCCATCGCAGTCGAATATATCTGCCAGGGCTCTGGCAGTCGGGGTGCAGGGTGAGCGCCGAGGAACACCTCTGGGTCTCGGAAGGGAAGGGGTGGCGTGTTCCCGGACTGGGGTGCCCTCTGGACAGCCAGGCCGTGTCTTGGAAACGAGAGCAGTGGCGTCCGCTCCGAGACCCCTGGGCATCTGCACAAGAAGCGGTTTCCACGCTCGCCCTACTTACTGTGGGAAAGGTCGCATTTAAAAATTAATAAGTGCGTTGACTCGAGACCTCATTAGCTGTGATTGCTTAGTTCGTTTTCCAAGGAAAAGCTTTGCTTCTATCAAAATGTAAATGCACGCAGTTTGGGTTTAGGGTCATTTTTATTTTTGAGACGATAGCTGGTCACAGAACCCTCTTGCCCTCGCTTCAGGGTTGCCGGTTGTGGGCTATCTCAGGGTAGAGTTTTTAAGGTGAAGGGAGTTTTTAAGGTGAAGGGAATGGCTGTCCCTAAGCCCGCCACACTGGTTCAGTGGGGCCCGCAGGGCCCACGTGGTTCTCTCCAAGGCTGCCTGACTCAGCCTTGCTTTCCTCTCAATGTGATCGCTAAAGCAGCGGGTGGGAGAATGCCGTAGAGGAGTGTGACTGCATTTCCAAATAGCATTAGCCACATGGCACGTGATGTCCATATGGGAAAGACACAAAGACAGGCAGAACCAGCCAACTAGGTGACTCTCTCACCACCAGCTCAATCACACCCCAAGATCCAGAAGCAACCCCAGTTGGCCCTGGCTCTCAGCCTCTCCATGAGGAACATAGTAACAGGCATGAGGATGTTGGAGGTCATTTCTAGATGCCGCCAAGCTGGGAGGACACAGGACACAATAGATGAAGAGTCAAGGTTCTACACGGTTGTGGCAGGTGAAAAATGGCCAAGCGAAGGGGCAAGAATTTTTGCATTAAATCCTACAGTTAGTGTCAAAAACAGATCAATTCGTCAGGTGTGACGGCCCCCTGGGTTGCAGCTCAGATGAAGAACACGAGGGTTTTATTCCTTAGTGGCTGCCTGCTCTTTCTGAGCCAGCAAGGGAGCAAGAACCATCCTGGGCTGCTTTTTTTATTTTTTTAATTTTTTATTAAATATCTGAAACAGAAAATCTACCATGATGGCCATTTTTAAGTGTGCAGTTCAGTGGCATTAAGTACATTCATGTTGCTATACAACCATCACCACTATCTATTTCCAAAATTTGTCATCACCCCAAACAGAAGCTCTCTACCCTTAAGCAGTAACTCCCCAGCCCTTCTGATCTACTTCCTGTCTGTGGATTCCGCAGCCTAGTTTTGCGAGTAAAGTTTTATTGGCACACGGCCGCGCCCATTCATCTGCTCCTTGTCCGTGGCTGCTGTCAGCCCGCGAGGGCAGAGCTGAGTGACTGCGGCGGAGCCCACGGCCCACACAGCCTGAGTATTTGCTACAGGCCCTTTACAGGAAAAGGTCGGTGTCCCCGTTCTGTGGGGTCCTGGCAGCTGTCTGCCAGCACCTGCAGGGCTGCCGCACAGACAGAAGCTCGGCCTTGATCTGTGCCATCCCGGGGACAAACGGAGCCTGCCCAGGAGTGGGACGGACTTCCTGGTGGGGCAGGAGTGGCAGCCAGCCTCACGTGACACGGCATAGAGTCCCCAGTTTGCAGGACGCCATTGCGTCCTCCGCTGGCACTCACAAGGAGTCGAGGAGGGAGGCAGGCAGTGCTGGTAAACCTAAGATCACGCGGCCACGTTCGGGAGCTGTCGCGGTCAGGGTTAGGTTTCCAGCCATCCCGTCAGGTGCCCTCTCTGTGACCTGACCCTACAGCGCGGGTAGGACACTCGCTGTCGGAAGCATGTGTTCAAGACAGGCTGGGCAACAAACACTTAATAGGAGTAGTGGCTGAGACCCTTACATTTATCACCTCATTTAATCTGTCAACCCGGGAGGTGGGTGGTATCGCCATTTCAGGGAAGCTGAGCCTCCAGGGTGTAAGCAGTGCCAGAGGTCACAGGGGGTGGTAAATGGGGCTCCCCGCCAAGCCCGTGGCCAGCTCTGAGCCCTGGGGTGGCCATCCTGGGCCGGGCCATCCTTGTCCCCTGGGATGGGGGTGACAGGGAAGTGGCCAGTATGTCACCTAAGGTTCCTTCTGACTTTAATTTCTGGTACGCTGACACTGGAAAGAGCCAAAAAGTGATACGGTAAAGTCTCCATGAAATGGACTAGGACGCCCCCATGAGCACAGGTCTTCAGAGGTCGTGTTTTGAAGAACAACATGAGAGAGAGCAGGTGGAGAACACAGAGCACACATGTCTAGGCACATAGACATACGTCAGAGTTGCAGTTTATAGGAAACAGCACGCATGCACATGGAAAGCTTGCAGGAGGAATTACTCCAACATCTTAGCCATAAAAAATATTATTAAGAAAGCACAGCCCTAAAAATCCCCGATTGCCCCATTCTCTGTCTTGTCTCCAGCCATCCACAGTGCTCCCCTGGGTGTAACTGGAATTGTACGTATGTCTCCCCTTGTGCCCGGGGACAGGCAAAGTTGTGACTGTCATCCTGTGTTTCATGGTGCTAATCCTGCTGCTGGGTGAGCCTTGAGGGGTCTGTGGTGGCCGTAGGTTTCTGCGGATTCCCTCCCCTGTGGAGGGAACCAGGTGTGTTCGGGGGTCGTTGAGACCTTCGTTTGTAGTCTGTCGGGCATTGAGGAGGGGGGAGCGGCCGACCCAGAGGCCATCAGAGCCAGCTGGAAGGTGTCTCCACCAGACTCGTGCTTGCTGACACCTGCCGAGTGCCCGCTTTCTGGCCCTTTCAGGTCACTGTCTTTCTAGCAGGGGGACCACCAGGGGGGAAGTAGGCATGTCACTGTCTCCAATGGTTAAACGTGCCATGGAGAGTGCATGAGCTTCCTGTGGCTGCCGTTAACAATTAGCCACCAGCAGAGTGGCTTCAAACAACATAAACATGTTCTCCCACAGCTCGTGGGGCCAGAAGCCAAAATCAGAATCCCTGAGCTTAAATCGGGGTGTCTTCAGGGCATACTCCCCCTCGGGACTCTGGGGCATAATCCTTCCTGCCTCTGCCTCTTCTGGGGGCTGCTGGCGTTCCTTGGCTTGTGGACACCTCACTCCCATCTCTGGCCCCGTGGTCACACTCCCTTCTCCTCTGTCTCTATGGAATCTCCGTCTGCCTCTGCTAGGGTCACCCGTGCTGGCATTTAGGGCCCACTTAGGTAATCCGGGGCAATCTCCCCATCTCAAGATGCTTAATTCAATTCCACCTGCAAAGTCCTTTTTTCTAGCTAAGGTGACATTCACAGGTTCTAGGGACTTGATACATTTGGGGGGAGCATTATTTAGTTGACCACAGAGAACAGAACAATAGAGCAGAGAGAAGGGAGGGCTGGGCTGTGGGCTCCTGTCGCTACAGGGCAGCCAGGAGGTGGGTGGGCGAGTGAGCCATGGGGTGCTGCAGGAGAGGAGCATTCCAGGGGTGCCACGGGGACGGCAAAGGTGGAGCCCTAAGGCTGAGTATTGGGGGGATGACGGAGTTCAGAAGATAGGGTCAGGGGTCAGGGTACAGATCTGGCAGGGACTTTGGCTTTGATCATCTGTGGGATGATCATTTGCTAAAACGGGAGGGTTTTAGCAGAGAGGTAATTCGACCTGCCTTAAGGATTTCAAAGGCTCGTCTGGCTGCTGCGCCAGGAATAGCCAGTTGAGTGGGGCTTGTCAAAGTTTAATGCCTGCACAAGTCCCCTAGGGACCTGCTTAAAATGCAGACCCTGGCTGACAGGTCTGGGTGGAGCCGGGCAGCCCGAATTTCTGGCGCTGAGGCTGCTGGTGATGGACCGGGCTCTGCCTGGCAAGGGCACGGGCAGGGGCAGGGGCAGGAGCAGAGACAGTTAGGAGGCCACTGCAAGAAGCCAGCTGAGAGTGGCTGGGGGCCCGGAGCAGGGTGGGCGCAGTGGAGGTGAGCTGAGCAGTCAGAGCCGGAACCTGTCTGCGAGAAGGAGCTGGCAGTGGTGGCTGAAGTCTACCCTAGAGTGAGAGGAAGGTGAGTCAAGGAGGCCACCCGGGGCCTTGACCCGAGCACAGGGTGGGCAGGTCATTGAGGAAGCAGACACTGCAGGCTGGCCTCCCCGCACACCCTCTGCCTGCAGCACCCCTTCCCCACCCACTCTCCCCCTGCCTCCCCAGCAAACTCCTAAACACCCTTCAAAACCCAGCCCTGGAAATTCCCACACATGCTACCACACACAGACGGACCTTGAGGACATTATGTTCAGTGAAATGAGCCAATCACACTGTCGTATGACTCCACATATAGAGAGTCCCTGGAGCAGTCAAATTCATAGAGACGAAAAAGTAGAATGGTGGGTGCCAGGGGCAGAGGGAGGGAGTGGGGAGTTAGTGTTTGATGAGGACAGAGTTTCTGTTTTAGAAGATGAAGGCATTCCAGAGGTGAATGGTGGCTGCACTGCCATGTAAATGTGCTTTCTTGTTATGTGTATTTTACCATAGCTTTAAAAAATTTTTAATAAATACAATAAATTTATTTAACATAAAGAAAGAAATTGAAAGAAATCTCCATAAGCTGGCATGGATCAGTTTCCAGAATGTATTATAAGCAAAAAAAAAAAAAAAAAAAAATCAAAGTGCAAAAGAATATCTATAGCATGCTACCCTTCATGTAAAAAAGGTGGGGTTACAAGAAAAGACACGTGTCTAAAATACAAAAACTAAAACAAAAACCCAGGGCCTGAGTCCTCTCGTCCCAAATGTCCTGCGGGAGGGTACATGCTCCCTAGCGGTGGCGTGGCCCTGAGTGGGCCACGTGGCCTCCTGGGCCCCACTCAGGCCCGGCTGGTGGGACGCGTCCGGGGCTGACTCAGGACGGGCGGGGGTGAGGCCAGGAACAAGCCGTGCGTGCTGGAGCCTTGGCCGGGAAGAGGCTGCCGGGGTAGGGTGGGAGTATCAGGAGCAGGAGGCTCAGGGGCGGTGTGTTTGGGACCCCGCACTCGAGCTCCAGCCGGGCAGACAGCACTCAGCCCTGCGGTGGATCCGGAAAACCAATGGCCTTGTCTCCCCCTGGGCTTCCTGGCTCAAACCGCAGCAGCTGACTAGTGGGGCTTAGCCCGGGCTGCGGCCGCAGTTCCAGAATGTCGGGATTAGTGCTGACTAGGCTGGGAGATCTCCGTAACCCACCCCCCAAAACTCCCTGGATTCCTGGCTTGTCTTAAAAAATCGGGAGATCTGGTAGCACTGGCCCCTTTCCCAGAGGTCCTCACAGGACACTGTCCTCACTCCCCACACACCTGCCTGGGCTCTGGGCCTCCGGGCTCAGCACCAGGGAAGGTGGGCGAGGCCGCACGGGCTCCCTGGGTCCTGCGGTTCTGGAGGGTCCGATGGGGTTTTCACTCTACCCTGGGCGTGCTGGGGAGGGAGGCCTGGTGCTCTGCGCTGAGCTTGCAGCAGTGTGACTCTCGGGGACAGCAGCACTGTCCAGGGGGGCAGAGCATTCGGGGACGCCGCTTTCTCCTGCCTCTTGGCGGGAGCTGTCACGTCTGCAGGTGGGCACCCCAGGCTCCTGGGCCCTCAGCCTCGAGACCAGTAGCTCCTTCTTGGCTGTTGGAGCGCAGCAGGGCAGGTGGCAGCCTGGGGACAAGTCTGGCCCGTGGGCAGTGTTTACAGTAGCAGCCACCAGCACAGCACCTGGTGGGGGGCTGGGGCCTGGGGCACTGGAGAGACACCGGCAAGGCCAGACGGCCTCCACCCTGCCATGTGCGAGCTGCTCCGTATACGTGTCACATCAGTTTCTCCATCCACAGAACGCAGTTCCGGGGACTCGGGGCAGCTTCTGTGAAGGACGCAGCAAGGCACAGCCGAGCGCACGGCTGTGCCTTTGGTCGCTCTGCCAGGGTCCGTCCAGCCCCTACAGGGGCTGTGCTGGTTTCCTCAGGCCGCCGTAACTTAGGGCCACAACGTGGGTGGCTTAAAACAACAGAAATGTATTCTCTGACGGTGATGGGGGCCAGAGGTCTGAAGTCAGGCCGTCAGCAGGGCCACGCTCCCCGAAGAGGCTCTGAGGGAGGTCTCATGCCTGTCCCCGGTGGATGCCTGCGGTCCTTGCCTGGCAGACACGTCACCCCAGCCTCTGCTGCCCTTGTCACATGGACGTCTTCTCTGTGTCCGCGTCTTCTCTTCTTATGAGGATATCGGTCGTGTCCTTATAAGGGTTTAGGGTCAGACCCTAATGCAGTATGACCTCATCTCAGCTAATCCCATTTGCAAAGGTCCTGGTTCCAAATAAGATCGCATTCTGAGGTTCTGGGTGGACATGAATTCTGGGGGACACTAACCCAGGAAAGGGGCTAAGTCCTGTGAGGACCCCAGCCGATGGGGTTGCTGCCTTCAAGTTCACAGTCGGTGGCCTGTCGCTTCATTCATTTTGCCACCTTTGTTCCCGACGCGTCTGTTACTGAGAGCGCCTCCCTCCCGCCCTGCAGCAGAGCGGGCACAGCGGAGCTGGAGGAGCCTGTCAGGACCCAGGTGCAGGGCCCGGCACCAGGGAGGCCTCCCAGGCCCAGAGGGGGAGCCCCTGGGCCCCCCAGTGGCAGGACAGCACTGGTGCTCTCGTTTCAGATGGCAGAGCAGCTGATGACCTTGGCCTACGACAACGGCATCAACCTCTTCGATACGGCAGAAGTCTACGCAGCCGGCAAGTACGTGTCTTTCCTCGTGGGAAAAGGGGGTGCAGAACCCTCGGGAAGGCCAGTGCTCCTGGTGTCCCCCCACTCGCATTCCCGAGAGGGCTGCCAAATGCACTTTCCATTCCTCTTCCTTTTTAGAACTCCGAATGGCTTTGGGAGGTGTTGTTTGCCTGGGGCTCGAGTCCCAGACAGGTGGATGTCGATCACTTGCTAAACTCCCTGTGTGCCCGAGCCCTGGGGTGACCAGAGTTCCCCTGGTGCCACAGATGCTGTACTGGGCAAGAGCGTGACGAAGCTGTTGTCCTGGGTCCCCTTCACGTGCTGGTGACCTGCAGCCAGCCCTCGGCGTCTGCCGTTGTCCCGTCTTACTGGTGCAGTTGGGGCCGCAGGGGCAGGTCCTGCCCGAGCACCAAGGGAAGCGCTTCCCATCTTGGCAGTGAACTTTCCTTCTCAATTATGTAGAAGCTCAGCCCTCCTCAGCCAAGGCTGTTGGCTTCAATTTTAAAGACGGGCTATAATCAAATCATCCACTCTCCTGCATCAGGTTTCCAAAAGTCAGCTTTTGTTTGTGAAGTCATTTGTTGGCTCTCTCTCCGTCCTCCTTCTGGCCCCCTCCTGCCTGGGGCGAGCCAAGTTTCTGCCAGCTGGGCTGCTGCAGCCTGGCCCGCCATGCACCTCGGCTGCAGGGCCAGCACCTGCTTCAGGGGGGCTCTGGGCTCTGACCTGCAGCCCACAGTGGGCCCAGAGTGCCACGCATCAGGGAACCAAGCTAGCCGGGCCTTTGCTCAAGTCCCTACCCAGAGCGTGGGGAGCAGCCAGCCCAGGTGGCCTCTGCTGGGACCCCGAAGCCCTCCAGTCCACTGCAGCAGCCCTTCTGCCCCACCTGACGGCACTGCCTGCCCGCTGCCTCTGCACTGACAGCAGCTTCCCACCCAAGTGAAATGCTTTCCAGAAAGGCAGATGAGCCACGCTAAAGGGTCAGAGGTCAAAAAGCCCAGTGCCCATGCTAAACGTAGGAGCCACCAGGAGCCACCCGCCTCTTCTGTGCCCCGCTTCAGCCTGGGTTTGGCTGCCCGAGAGCATGTTGGGAGGCAGCTCTGTGCAGCCCCCATGGACAGGGCCCAGCACCCTCTGTCATAGCAGCCGCTCTGCGCTGTGTTGCTGTCTCTGAGTCCTGCTTAACTGGACACCAAAGCCAGTGTGCAGAGCAAGCAACTGGCTCCTGGCCTCTCGGAAGCCAAGGACTCGGGGGGACAGCTTCCCCTCAGGTGGCTTTTGCTGCGGGAACCCCTGCCCTCTGCTCCTCCACCGGCCACTGCGGCCCCCACCCCATCCTGCCCAGAGCTGAGCCTGCCTGAGCGCCCCCATTGATGCCTCGCCCCGCAGCCGCCTCCCGGGGAAGCTGGGCACTGCCTGCAGGGGCAGCAGGGAGAAGCCGCTCTGGGCACGGGGCCAGGGCTGCCCCCTTGATGACCAGGGTGGCCGGGGCATATCGCGCCAAGGCTTCTTCTGCTGACAGTATTTGCATGCTTCCCAGAGAGCTGTGGGATTTCTGTGTCCCCCCTGCACAGGTGCAAGTCTCACCGAAGTCACCGCCAGGGCCACAAGCAGCAGGCTTTGGGTAACCCACTGTCTGCGGCCGCTGCACCCCAGGGCCACTGCTGGCTCTTCCCTCTTCCTCCTCTCCTGGTCCTTTGTCCAACAGATCCAGGCCCAGGGAATTAAAGGAAGAGGCCCAGGGCCGAGTGGGTTTTCTGTGCATCTTGACCATAAATGAGGAACACTCAGAATGTGTGCTGAACAGCTTGCAAATCAGGGCCCATTATTTCTGAGTGGATGACTCAGGCGCTTTTATAATTGGAATGTAGCACAGGGTATGGATCATTCTCCGTCTGTTGTTTTCGCTCAGAAACATTTTGCTACAAGCAGAAAGTTTTTAAAAGTTTAATTCGGCACTGCGGTGCCAAGCGAGGCTGGCACGGCCCACCCATGCCCCGGCTAACCCGAGTTTGGTGCAGGACCCGGAGTGATGCCAAGCAGAGCAGCAGAGCATCTGTCGCTACTGTTCAAAAGCAGGAAACAAGAGGGACACTTGCACGCACACACACACATGTATGTACACACATACATGCACACACTTGTATATATGCATCCACATGCTCTGCTGGAAACAAGATGGTCTGTTTATGGTCTGAAAACAGAGGATGTGCCTGATGAATAATTTACCTTTTAAAAAAGACACTTGTCTGGAAATTTCACCCACCTGACATTGCCAGGCATTTTCCCCGGTGAATTCTCAGCCACCCAGGGAGGCGGATGCTGGCCGTGCCACGCAGGATGACGGCTGCTTCCTTCTCTGCGTGCGTGCCCACGGCCACCCCCAGGCCTCGCCCCGTCTGGAAGGAGCTGCTGAGCCAGGGGGCGGGGGTGGAGGGCAAGAACAGCCTGGCTCTCTGGCCCCAGTGGCATTTTCAGAGGGGACCCGAAGACCGAGTGTCACGGTGGGGCTGGGTTTGACTTTTCTAGTCTGCTGTGATGAAACTCCGTGTCTCTCTCTCGTGCAGGGCCGAAGTGGTTCTAGGGAACGTCATCAAGAAGAAGGGCTGGAGGTAACTGCTCTGCTCCCTGTGTGTCTGTCCCCACATCACGCGGGAAGTTTGAGGCTGTCCTTTGCTGCCAACCAGCAGGGGCCCTGGGTTCGGCCTCGGCAGCCCTGTAGTCTGCTACGGCCCGCAAGTTCCAAGCTTGTTCCTGCTGGGAAGCAGAGAGGAAAATTCCGTTCCCAAGAGCAGGAGGCTACTGCTGGAGAAACCCAGGGGGAGGCTGGCGGAGTTGGCTGTCCCCACCCCACCTCTGCCCCTCCCGCCCTTGCCCCATCCCTGGGGATTCAGAGGGCCAGGGCCCCACTGCAGAGTCCCAGGCCGAAAAGAGCTGGAAGTGAGAACTCCCTGAATGCCCTGGAACGGCAGGGGTGCTGCTGCAGAGGGCGGGTGCAAGGGCCTTCCACCCATGACTGGAGCATTAGGGCCAGAGGGGCCAGGCTGCCTGAGAGGAGAGTGGCTTGGAGACCCACCCTCTGCCTTGTCCACAGGACCTTAGCGAGTGTCTCAGCCCCTCTAGAGCTCACTGTCCCTGTCTGTAAGGGGACAAGTGTCAGACCTCCTGGAAGGGCTGTCCTGAGGGTCAGTGGCCCCAAGTCTAAATCACCTCCCAGCTCGGGGCCAGACGCGCCGTGGTCACCCGGGAAGCGGCAGCTCTGCGGCACAGACCCCAGATGCATGTGTCCCTCGGGGTTGTGGGGTGGGGCTCCACAGCCAGGTGGATGAAGGCTCTGAACCTGAGGCTCCTGTGGCCACCAGCATGGCCCCACTGGCGATCACAGGAGGCCAGGCCCTGGGGGACACAAGGGGTCAGGCCTTCCCCGGGCTGGGGGAGCTCAGCCTCTGCGTGCCATCCCCCCGACCCCACCTCGCTCCAGGCCCCTTGGTGGGGCCCAAGGGTGGCAGATCCAGAGCCCCCACTTCCTCTCCCAGGCAGCAGTTCCCACCCTCCTCGGGGCTGCTGGGCTCACCACCCGCCCCCCACATCCCCCACACAGATGCTCTGAGACACCTGTGCCCTCCCGCAGGGGACAGCCCCGACTCGGCACCCCGGCCCCTTTGCATCCCCACCAAAGCCCCGTCCACCCACCAGCCCACGCCTGGCCCCCTCAGGCTTGGCTCTTGCTGCTCCCCCCACCCAGACCAAAGCCACAAGGCCCTCCCAGCCCCTAAGCCCGGCCCCTCCCGAATCCTGGGCCGGTGCGTCTCCCCTTTGCGCTCCTACTTGCAGCCCTGCCACCGTGACCACTCCCTCAGCCGCATCACTGGGCTGCCGCCCAGCTCGCTGGGGGCTCCACACCCCCCGCTTGGCACGGGGTGCACATCAGACGATGGAGAAGCACCCACTTTGTGCCCCGGGAGCCTGGGTGGGAAGGTTTTAGGGCCCCCACGTGAGAGGGGAGGACGTCAGAGATGAGGGAGGACCGTCGAGGGCCGGGGCCCAGTAACACCCTCCTCCTCCTCTTCTGTTCCGCAGACGGTCCAGCCTCGTCATCACCACCAAGATCTTCTGGGGAGGAAAGTGGGTGCAGCCACCGGCCATGTGGCCAGCCCGGGGTCCGACAGCCCCGTGTCCTTTGCAAACCCGACTTGGGAGGCTCCTGGGAGTGGGGGCAGGGCAGTTGCCCTTGAGAAGGGAGAGTACACCGGGGTCCGTCCTGGGCAGGCCCGGAGGACAGGCCCCGGCTCCAGTGCCATCTCTGCCCCCTGCCCCAAGAGCGCGGCTCTGACCCTGTCCTTCCACCCCAGGCAGCGTTGGCGCCCGCCCTGTCAGGAGACACCAAATGCAGAGAAGCAGCTTGGCTGAGTTTGCCTTTTACCCAAACCCCGTTTAATTTTTATTTTTACTTATGTGGGTGTTTTTTTCCCTGATTGCAAAAGTAACATCACAAAAAGTCTGGAAAACACAGAAAATGTGTGAACCGTCCAAACCGCTCCAAACTCTTTGGGCCACCGGTCACCCCTACAGGTGTCCAGGTGTCTGCCATACACTCTCTCCATTGCTGGACAAATTTGGGCTCATAGGAATTATAAATAAAATTCATTGTTAATTTTTTTTTTTTAATTTTAAAAGTCCAAACCAAGCAGAATGGTAAAGTTGAAAAACAAAAGCCCCCAACCCCCAGCCCCACCCCCAACAGCACCCAGGTGTGTCCAGGCTCCGTCTGGCCCCGGGGGGCTGGGGGGAGGTCAACCCTGTGGCTCCATCATTTCCCCCCAAAGTGGACCCAGACCGCACTCGGCATTTGCCGACCTGCTTATCTCGCGCCATAAACATCCTCCCCAAAACCACTTGCGATGTCGCTGCACTGTCGCCTGTCTTTCAGAGCGGAGACCGAGAGGGGCCTTTCCCGGAAGCACATAATAGAAGGTGAGGATGGGCTCCGAGCCGCCCCGCCAGCCCCACAGCAGAGGGCCCGGCCCCGGGCCACCCGCGGGCCCTGCAGGGCATGAGGGTGGCACTGTGGCTGGACACAGACAGGCCTGGGTGTCAGTCCAGCCTCTCGTAAGGCGCGTCCCTTCCCCCAGCCTCTGCTGCGGCATGCGTAAGCTAAGAGCACCGGCCACGCTGGGTTGCCGGGAATCCAGAAGCCTGGAGAAGCCGCGCACACGGCCCGGGCACTGCACCCAGGAGGACCCCAGAGGGGGCAGCTGGGGCATCCGGCTCTTCTTGTATTTTATCATCTTCATGTCTTTCCTAGTCACGTGTATTGTCTTCACAATAACATCAGTCTGTTGAAAATCAATTAGGGGATCTCTTTGCTCCCGGACACTCCCTCCCTCCCAAATCCAGCATTTTCACTCTGTCAGCTCTTTGTCCTGGGCTGTTCTAAGTACGAGCGGGCGGTGTGTGCGTTTTAGACACTATTGGCCTTTCACAGGACGGACGACAGGTATAGCTCTCCCTCCACGTATGATAAGGTGGCTCTGCTGCTTGCAACACGGATCACCAGCAGGCCACGGGCGGCCCCAAGAAGGGTGTGCTCCCTGGGGGAGGGTCCCCCTCCACTCGGCCCCAGGACATTTGGCCTGTGGTTCCCGCATTCGCCCTCCTGAGGGAGGGACCCCACACTCACAAGCGCCACCAGCCACCCTGGAGCTCCCCGGTGC
Source organism: Mirza zaza (assembly GCA_008750895.1). Classification (NCBI taxonomy): domain Eukaryota; kingdom Metazoa; phylum Chordata; class Mammalia; order Primates; family Cheirogaleidae; genus Mirza; species Mirza zaza. The sequence goes on from VSMD01082063.1 coordinate 35,683, forward strand.
CAGGGCTGCTTCTCTCCCGAGCCCGGCCCAGGAAGGGCCAGAAATGTCGATGAAGGTGTGTTGGCAGCGGTGACGGCCCCTCCCTGTCCTTCCCCAGGTCTGAAGGCCTCCCTGGAGCGGCTGCAGCTGGAGTATGTGGACGTGGTCTTCGCCAACCGCCCGGACCCCAACACGCCCATGGAAGGTAGGTGGTCTGCGAGCCACTGGCTGGGGGGTCTGGGGGGTTCCAAGGACAGAGCCAGGTGGGTGAAGGATCTGAACCTGAGGCTCCAGTGGCCACCAGCACGGCCCCACTGGGCACTCAGGCGGGCGATCACAGGAGGCCAGGCCCTGGGGGACACGAGGGGTCAGGCCTTCCCTGGGCTGGGGGAGCTCGGCCTCTGCGTGCCATCCCCCCACCCCACCCCGCTCCAGGCCTGCACCTGACCCGCCAGCCCTCGCTGCCTCCCGCAACCCTGCTGTCCCTCCCCGCACCCCGGCTGCGTGTGCTGTAGCTAGAGGAAAGTGCCGTGTGATGACTCTGCCACTGCCGCCGCCTTTTCGGTCACGTTCCACTGAGAGGTTTTAGGGGTCTCTGTTGCTCTAGGGGATAATTACCACGTAGAGGAGAGAAACGTTCGGTGCTTCCGAGAGCGATTTTGGTTTCTTTGGCGTTTTTATTCTTTGGACTCCCGCGATCTCAGCACCCGCTCCTGCGTCGGGCATTGCTCATTCGCGCTTCGCTGCTCCGGGGACTTGGAAAATTAAGTTGTGTTCAAGTTATTTTTTCTTCGTTTGTTTTTATATATACCACACATGCGTGTGAATATATATATATGTTTTTCTTTCTAACAAAACACATTTTCCATGCAAAGCGGCTCGTGCCTCCTTCCCATGCCTTGTCACGCCACGCCCCTCAGCGTCCCACAGCTGTAAACTCTGGTCTCTTTAAATCTTTCTTTTGTCACCAGGGGACCCATTTAGTTCCTCCAAGTCAAGGACATTCATCATAGAAGGTACACAGCACCCTTAGCCCAGCTATTGACTTCTGCGTCCCAGCTGCATTTTATGAGACAGTGGTTGTAACTTACACGACTCTTTCACCCGGTGACAAACTTCTCCATAAAATGCACAAGGCGGGGAGCTCCCTGTGAGAACGTCCTGCGAGGGAAGGAAAACCAAGTGGTGCGGGAGCCCCTCAGCCGCCACGTGATCCATGCCGTCATTCCATCCCTTTCCTCCTGTGCATGGTCCCCACCCCGGGCTTGCATTGCTGTGACCTGCGGTGGCCGGCTAGCATCTGCTGGGACCGCCTCTTGGTTCGAGGATGCTGTGATCCCGCCTGGGAACTTGACCCCTGAAGGTGCCCTGGGAAGGGTTGGGAGACCAGGTCTCTGCAGGAGCTCACCTGTCAGGGACTCCAGAACATTCAGCCCCCAGCAAGTTTTGGCTCCTCCTCCCAGCCAGTACAGCCACCACCCACAGCACATGGGTCACAGGTGGCTCAGTGTGGCCAGACCTCTCCATCTAAATGAAGTCATTTTCCTCCTGAAAGAACAACGACAGGAGCTGGCAGGATTCTGAGACCGGAGGCAGCCTCTGCGTGGTCTCTCTGCCCTCCTCTTGGCTAAGGGCCCCAGGACCCCGCCACAAGGGCCAGCACCGTCTCCCTGGGACAGGGCTGATGGAAGGGCTCCTGCCTGCCAGCTGGTGCTGCCACCCGACCCCTCCCATGCATTATTTGTGGCATAGCAGAATATGCCATGGGTTTTGGCAGCAGCTGGAAGGATTCAGTCCTCCTGCTTCTGTTCAACAGCATTAAATATTGAGGCAAAGGACAGTTGTCCCTAACTGTCCCTGCATCTGGGCCACCAACATCAGGCCTGGGCAGAGGTGCAGTGTGCCCCTGCATGGGGCCCTACATCAGTCCTGCCTCTGCCCAGGCCCCTTTGCCTAGGGCCCTCCCCCTCCAGACAGCAGAGGCTCAAGCAGACCCCCGGCCCGCCAGCCGTGGCCCCATCACTGCATGGAAGGGGCACACAAGGCACCTGGCCGGGACCTTCGTGACCGAGAGAGCTGTGGGTGGGGGAAGGCGAGGGAGTGGGTGGCCTTGGGGGCCTCTGCTTCCCTCTCTCTGGCATGTGGACCTGAGCCTTGGCTGGGAAGAATCGGGAAGGGATGCTGCATGGCCACAGGTGTCCCAAGAGTGTTTCTAAAAAACCTGAAGGAGGATGACTGGGTCAGGAGCCCAGCCCGGGATTAGGATGTGGTCAGGGATTCCCCTGGGACCCTCTAGGTTCTTCCTGGACCTTCCCAGCCAGGCAATGGTCTCCTCCTCAAGGCAGATCAGTGTTGGCAGTTGGAGCAGGCGGCCAGGGAGGTGTCCCCAGGGAGGGGCAGACTCCCTCCCAGATCTCCACCCATGCATGGGGCAGGGAGGATTCTCGGCAGCCACAGAGGCCAGGGCTAGCTGCAGGCGTGGAAGCCAAGGTGGCCCTTCCAGCATCCTGGGTGAGCCTGCTCAGATCACCACCAGGAAGCCCCAGCTGCCCTTAGCTCCAACCCTCAAGATGCCCTGGGTCCTGCTCAGGCTAGAACCCAGCCAATGGGGCACTCAGGGACCTGGGAAGGGTGGGAAGTGACACCCCAGAACAGGTGGATGGGAAGTTAGCACTGCCTGCCACTCAGCGTGGGGGAGGGGCCTGTGGCCTTGCTGCCATTCTGCAGTGGAAATTTCAGAACAACCCAGCATTCTCATCTTCCTTCCCATCCCTCCCACCCCCAGCCATCTTCAGGGACCTCAGCTTCCCCGCCTCGGTGACAAATGAGGGGCAGGGCACTTAGGGAGCTATGGGGATTTTCAAAGGTCAATGTTACTGCACTGTTTTTAGAAACACTTGTTCCTCCACTTTGTTTCCAACACTGCCCTGGCAGTTGAACTTGCAAGCACTGTATCGACCGTGAGAAATCTGGTGGGACCGTCCCTCACCCCGCAAAGCTAAGAGGCATTCGAAACTTGAAAATCTGAGGCCAAGTTCTGTTTTTAAAACCCCAGCATTCCCATGAGGCTCAAACAGCGGAGGGAGGGGCTATAGCTGGCGGATTTTTATGTCTCAAAGACTTTGTCGAATACTAGGAAGAATCTGTCACGTAACTGGGGCAAGGGTCCCTTTTCTGTTGTTTAAAAGATGCCATGGAGAGTCAGCAATTTAGTCCTTGGGCCATTGTGAGTCTCAGCTGTCCAGGGTCCAGGCTGTTGCTCACAGCTGTCTGCCCTGAGAGCAAGAGCACCCAGACCCCTGTCTCCCTGGGACCGTCCCGTGCCAGGGGAGGGGGACTGGTTTGAGAACCCCGGCCATGGTCCACATAAGGCCATCCGTGCCTGCGCCAGCCCTCCTGGGCACGAGAGCAGCGAGGCCACAGCCCACCCTCCGCCGTCTCCGAGGGGTTCCCACCCTCCCGTGAGGGTTTGGAACAGCCCGAAGCAGGAGACCTGAAACAGGCGAAACGCGTTTCCTTCCTGTTGCCTTTGCCGATCTGACTGCGGCCTCAATCCATTCATCTGGTCCTTCCTGAGTGTCAGGGTCCCGGTTCTTCCCCCCATTCCAGAGTCAGGGTCACAGTCTTTGATCTCACCTTGCCGTCATCACAGTCCACCTGCAACCCGTCTTTCAAGGGCCCTGCGAGGCCTGTAACTAGCTGGGGAGAGAGTTTTCAAGACCACCTTCCCGTGTTGCGGCTCGCTTTTCTCTTTCATCCCGGAAAACCCCTCCCACACCACGTCCCGAGCCAGGAAGTACACTGCTTGCAAGACGTCTTGCAGCCTCCTCTCCCTCCTCCCCGCGTCCCGCCTGCATTTGCAGCAAGTCCCCAGGCTGGGCCCCCCGTGCCCCGGACGCCCCCCACCTGCAGTGTCTTCTCTCACGACAGAGACCGTACGAGCCATGACGCACGTCATCAACCAGGGGATGGCCATGTACTGGGGCACGTCGCGCTGGAGCTCCATGGAGATCATGGTACGGGCCGCCGCGCGCGCCTGCGCCGGCCACGTGAGACCCCAAGGTCCGGCAGAGTCTGAGCCTTCGCTCCCCATCGCACAAATAACGGGGCCGCGAGCAGAGACCGGGTGCTGGAGTGCGGCGGTCGTGTCTGTAGGCCCCGCAGACGGGGGTCTCGGCGTGAATCCCGCCACCGCGTGGCCCTGGCGGATGGCTTAACCTCTCTGAGCCTCAGTTTCCCCTCCTGTAGAACAAGCCTGCCAGCAGGATCCCTCATGGGGCTGCTCTGAGGATCCTCTGAGAGAACTGGGGCGAAGCTCTTAGCAGAGGTCGGGGGGCTCGGGAAGCCCTGGGCAGGGAGGACACCATCACCCTCTCGTGCTGGGCCCACGTGGGGTTCCGGGTGCTGTTGGATCTGAGGGCTTCAGGGGGACTAACTCCCATTTGACCCTCTCAGCGCCTTATGAGGTACTGCTGCCGTCATCCTGGTTTCCAGATGTGGACATTGACACACAGAGAGGTTAAGTAACATGTACAAGGTCACACAGCTCAGGCCAAGGTTGACACCCAGGCCATGTGGCTCAGAACCTGCGTGGGCTGCCTCAGAGTATGACCCAGCTATTAGGACCTCGGGCTTCCATCTCGTAATCCATGGTGTTTCCCCCTCGCCCACATTTTCAGGAAAGTGTCCCACTAACTGCCATTTCCCTACACGGGAGCCCCCAGGGGCTGTGGGCGGGGGATGTTTCTTGATATCTGGGGTCCCCAGGAAGGGGCAGTGTGGAGGGCACCTCTGTGCTCAGGGGCGTGGGAGGGAGCAGGCTGGAGAGGGAGGGCAGAGGCAGGGGCTTGCGTCTTCCCGAGGCTGCCGCCACCTGGCCTGCCCCTTCCCACCTCCTGGAGCCCCCCGCCTCCCACATGGCTGGGAGGAGTGTCCCCTCTAGTGAGTCCCAGGGCTGCGCTTTGTGAGAGACGTTCAGCAGGATTTTCATTTCGAATTAAACACGCTTGTAGAAGCCTCCGCTATTCATCAGCCTTTGGCGTGTGGGCTATTAATGAGCATTTATTTGGCATTTTTCTGAAGCTGCCTGGAGCCAGCACTGAGCTGGAGGAGCTGTCAGCATCGTATCCCCCTTTTACAGATGAGAAAGCTGAGTCCCAAACCGGAAGGGAAGGGCCTCCTGGACAGCAGGGCTCTGCCGTGGCCGGGCTGACGCCAGCAGTGGGGTGGAGGAGGGTCTGCACAATCACAGCCTTGGGCTCCCTGTCCCAGAAATGGGCTGATGCCCGATGCTCTCTCCTCCTGCCCTGCCACCCTCCCAGGCCCAGGGCCGCAGGTGGCAGTCATTCATGGTAGGGATAGCAACGGGTACGGCCAGCAGGCCCAGGGCCCACCAGGCACCGTTGTGAGGGCTGCAAATACCCCTGGCTAATTTGGGGAAACTGAGGCCCAGAGGTGAGCCCCTTGACCAAGGCCACTCAGCCAGTCCGTGCCAGACCCCAGCCTCACGGCTGCACTGTGCTTCCCCAGACCCTCAGCCTTGGGGTCCCACCACGCACCCCATGTTCCCAGCTCACCTGGGCCTTGCTGGCTCCCAGGAAAGCTGGGGCGGGGGGAGTCGGGGGTCCCAGGGGGCCAGGCCATCTGTGTCCCAGAGGTGCCTTTGTGTCCCGCAACTGCTGCCCCGCAGCTCCCCGGGCCACTGACCAGCAGGGCCGTCTGCGCCCCTTTCCCCCGCAGGAGGCCTACTCGGTGGCCCGGCAGTTCAACCTGATCCCGCCCATCTGCGAGCAGGCCGAGTACCACATGTTCCAGCGCGAGAAGGTGGAGGTGCAGCTGCCCGAGCTGTTCCACAAGATAGGTGGGTGCGACCCGCCCGCCTGCCCGCCCTGCCCCGCCCCCATGGCCCAGGCCTTGACTGTGCCCGGTGTTCCCCTCTAGGCGTGGGCGCCATGACCTGGTCCCCTCTGGCCTGCGGCATCGTTTCCGGGAAGTATGACAGCGGCATCCCACCGTACTCGAGAGCCTCCTTGAAGGTGAAGGAGTGGCCCGGGAAGGGGAGGGGCCGGGCGGAGGACAGGCATGTGGGGGCAGGGGCACCTTCCGTCCGACCACCTCGGTGCTGGGCAGGGGCTTCCCTGGGCCACAGCTGCCCTCGCCGCCTCTGCCTGCGGGTTCCGTGGCATGAGGACGTGGAGCCCCTTCTGGCCTGAGCCACACCCAGGGGGGCCGCCCACCCCTTGAGACCTGCTCCAGATAGGGGGGCCCCTTCATGTACCCCCGCCTCTGCCCCCACCCCAGTATGCACATGGTGGGCTGGGGCCACAGGTGCCATTTGGGGTACCCCCACCCCGTACACTCTCCGACTCTCTGCCGTCACTGAGACCTCGGGGGCTGCAGAGCTACACAGTGGTGACCCTGGGACAAGCGCCCCTCCCCCACACATACCTCTGGAGCGTCCCAGACTGCAGGGCTCGGGGACACAGAGCTGGCAGAGAAAGGCCTGCCCAGCAAACCAGACCCAGCCTTGGAGCCTGGCCCTGGGATCCGGGGCAGAGGGGCCTGGCCCACCCCTCCTCCAGGCCCACAGCAAGGGCAGAGCAGGGTGCCCTCCAGGAGGCAGCGTAGTCCTACGGGATGGCCAGGGGTGGCAGCACCCCTCTACGGCCAGGGGAGGGTTCCTCTGGGCCACAGGTGGCAACCAGTACACACACACACACACACACACACACACACACACCCCTGCGGCCAGGCGCCCTGGGAGAAGGGAAGGGCAGCGCTCACCGCCTCGTCCTGGCTCAGCGGCCTGTCAGCACCCCAGACTACACTTGACAGTGTGGGCGGCCGTTCTCCTCCTGCCCACCCTGCACGGCTGGCCTGGGGCGGGATGCCGCCCTGGCTTTGAGACCAGGGCCACTGTTGGGAGAAGGATCCGGAAGGAACACAGATTGTCAGCCACCTGCATGTGGGGTCCGGGTGACCTGCCCTCACCTGGAGCTGTGTCATGCCCCACCCAGGGCTACCAGTGGCTGAAGGACAAGATCCTGAGCGAGGAGGGCCGGCGCCAGCAGGCCAAGCTGAAGGAGCTGCAGGCCATCGCCGAGCGCCTGGGCTGCACCCTGCCCCAGCTGGCCATAGGTGAGGGCTCGCGTGCCGGGGAGGGGGCGGGGGTCCCCGAAGGCCTGTGCTGGCCATGGGGAATGGGGCTGGGGGTTACCATGGGGCCAGCATCCCTGGGGATAAGGTGAGGGAACCCTAAGCAACACCCCTGCTGGCCATGAGCAACAGGGCTCTGGGGGCAGAGTTGAGACCCGTGTCCTTGGGGAGAGGGTGGGGGTCCCTGAGGGCCTTGGCCACGCCCCCATCAGCCAGCCATGGGTAATGAGGCCCCACATTCATGATTGGGGGGGTCCTGAGCCCCTGGGCCACCTCTATGCCTCACCTCGGGTCTTGCTGCCCCAGCCTGGTGCCTGCGGAACGAAGGTGTCAGCTCCGTGCTCCTGGGCGCCTCCAACGCTGACCAGCTCATGGAGAACGTGGGAGCCATTCAGGTGAGTGTGTGCGGCTGCGCAGAGCGCCCACCCAGCCAGACCGTTGTCCTGCGTGCAGGCACCGTCTAGACGGCCAGGACGTATCCGCAAACCATGGGGGGGGGGGGCTGCTCCTGGAGAGCTCGCTTTCTAGCAGGGACAGGTGCACACTGGATGCCGGGAGGAAGGAAGTTGATACGGGCTTTGGAAGGTGACAAGCTCTAGAGGGAAAATGCCAGAGATGGGGAGGTGGGAGAGGGAGCCGGGGAGCAGGGGGAGGTGGCGCCCTGGACCAGGATTAAGATCCCGAGCGAGGAGGGCCGCTGTCAGCTGGGCTTGAGAACGTGGCGTTTGAGCACAAGCTTAGGGAGCCAGGCAGTGAGCTGTCCACATGCCAGGTGCGGAAGAGGCTCCGGCGGCAGCAGCCACTGCCAAGGCCCGGGGCAGGGGCAGAGCCTGAAGGGCAGGGACGGGTGTGTTTCTTCCGAGTGGGGAGCCGGGCACCATTGGGAGCTGAGAGGGGGCTTGGTCCAACGTGGCTTTCAAAGACAGCTCCTCTCTGCCTGCTCCACGGGGCCAGATTTGGGAAGCCAGAGCAGTGTGGCCTCTGTCTGCTTCAGATGGAGTCAGATGTGACAGGTGGGGACGGTCCCGGCCAGCAGGTCTGGGAGGACGTCACCCCAACCCCCACCAGCCAGGCGACCTTGGTGAGGAGTTCTGATTCGTTCTTGTCCTTGCACGCAGGTCCTTCCCAAACTGTCGTCTTCCATTATCCACGAGATCGATAGTATTTTGGGCAATAAACCCTACAGCAAAAAGGACTACAGATCCTAAGACGCCCCGCCCGCCTGCTCGGACAGTCCCCGTCTCCCTCCTAGTCTTTGTTTGCTCGCTTAAGCTGTTCTGGAGCCAAGTGAAGAGTGTGGTTTGCATCAAAGAGAAAACACTCGCCGTGATGTCATCGGGAAATGATCTCCCACGTCGCTGCCAGACACCACCCACTGCTTCGCCAGACCACGTGGAAGTCGGGTTTGTGCCTGAGAAGCATTGGTTAGGAAGGATGTTCAAGCAGTCCCACCCAAGTCTGTCGCCTCTGCTCATCCTCCCAGAGAAGACCACCCAGCTGTCTCCCACCCTCGGCCCTTCACGGCGATTCCCAAAGTCAAGGCCAGGCCAAGGCCTGGTTGGGCCTTCCGGGCGGGCAGGGCCGGCCTCTCCTCTGCCAAGACCCCCTTCCTGGTGTTGGGGGAGGGGAAGAGGGGTCTGGCCCTTCCAGGGGCCCCCTGTGCCAGGGCCCTGGTGTTTGTGTGGGGCCTCCCCACTGGGAGTCTTCCTCAACCTCCCTCTTTCCAAGGGCTCCAGGTACTTTCTGGGGACCTGACCCCAGATTCCTCCCCTGTCCTTCTATGCCCTGACCTGCCCACTGGGTCTCGGCAGGGGCACACCCACCCAGCTGGCCTTGGCCCCCTGACCCTCGTTGGCAGGGGCAGGGACCCCAGAGGGAGTGGCTGTGTGGTTTGGGACCCACAAAAGTTCAGGGCTCAGATGGCTAGCCCTGCAGCCTTCCTGCCTGCACACCAAGGAGCCCAGGCCAGGCAGGCCTGGAGCGCTGGGGAGGGGCCCAGAGGAATAGGCCCCTCTGTCCTTGCCCCGGAAGGCCCTGTGGCTTTTCACTCAGAGCTGGACCATGGCTGCTGCCCACACATGGGCAGTGGCAGCAGGCAGGGCCCCTGTGCACAAGGACATGCTCCTCTTGGTCTGCAGAGACCCTCCTCTAAAACCACCCCCGCCTCAGGCCTCTGTTGTGTGCCAGGGTGGTGGGCTTGGGTTTTGCAGAGAGAAGATGCTTAGACTCTTCCGGTAAAGGAAGGTCCCTGGGGTTCTCTGAGCTGCCTGCCCGGGGGCTGGGGCGGTACCCCAGCAGCAGCCCTACAAAGTAGGGAAAGACCTCAGGGAACCTCTCCCTGGAGAGAGGGCTGGGGTTGGCCGGTCCCCTCCACACCACCCCCTGCCTGGAACAGCTGGGGAGAGAGAGGGAGGGCAGGACATGCCCAAGTCAGGCCCTGTGCAGCCCGGGGCTGGGGGGATGGTGACGCCAGCAAGCCTACAGATGGTGGTGGCCTGGAGGCCCAGTCTTGTGGTCCTTTGCGGGCTACACGGGGGCAGAACCGGCCCCACCACACCCTTTGCCTGCTGGCTCCCCAAGGGCCCCTGTGCCTCCTGCCTCAGTGTGTCCCTCTGGCACAGGCACATCTGTTCCTGCTCCACCCAGGCCCCTCCCTGTCCAGTCCTGGCCAGGCCGAGCCCTGGGGACCTGCTGTGAGAAAGCCACAGATGCAGGGGGGAGGCCAGGGAGAGGGCTGGGAAGGGAATGGCTTCCTCCTTTACCGCCCCACCTTCCTGCTGACCCTGGAGTCCAGAACCTTGGCCCTCCTCCTAGAGCAAGCCCTGGGGGTCTCCTCCGCCAACACCTGCCGCAGGCTTCGCCAGAGCAGCCCTGGGGATAGGGGGGTTCCCCCAGCAGAGGTCCCAGCCCGTGGCACCACACGGGGCTCAGGTGCCTGCTCCCGGGACAGCCCTGCAGGGGCAGGTGCTGCCGAAGGACCAGATGGCCCTCCCCTCGCAGGCAGGGAGGTGGCTGGTCCCCGTCTGCACAGCTGCCCCCAGCCCTGTCCACTGTTAGAAGATGGACCAGGGTGTGTGGGCACCGGGTGGGGCTGCTGCTCCCCGTGAGCCACACACAGGGGGACAGGAGCCCCAGGGTGAGCTCTGCCAAGGCCCACGTGCCCGGCGCCAGGACCCAGGCAGCCTCCCAGCCCAGCACTTCCCGCAAGCGGGTTCGGGGTGTCCTCTTCCACGCCCACTAACAGGGCAGGCAGGGGCTCTGCTTCCTGGGGGCGGGTCCCCCAGCTCAGGAGGGGTGGGTGGGGGAGAGGTGTCGGGTGTGGCCATCAGAGGAGGAGGAAGACCACGGGCAGTGTGAGCCTGTGAGGGCAGCACCGGCCCCGGCTGGGCCCACTGTCCTGCCCCGACCCGTGGTCGAACCCCAGGTCTCGAGGAATGACAGGGCCGCCCTCCCGTCTTCCATCCTCATCCGGTCATGTAAATACTGTGCTTCTCTCCCCCATTTTTTTTTAATGACTGTGGTTCCTCAGCTGATTGTATTCCCCACCTAGGCAGAGACTGCCACATGCCTCGAGCTTCCAAAGGAGACTCAGACCGAGACAGCCACCGTGTCCATGGAATGACAAAATAAAGCCCAAGCCCCTCGGTCTCCGCGCCTTTCTGCTCCTCACATTTCCTTGGGGCCAGGGACAGGCAGAGGCCACCACGGGAGGGGAGGGAAGGACTGCCAGCCACAAGGCTCCCCGAAACCTGAGCCTGGGACAAAAGGCCGGCAGGAGGGGCAGAGATGGGGCAGAGGGTGGGGACAGTGTGCTCAGGAGATTAGCTCCCACCTCTCCCAAGTGATCCCGCCCAGGGCCCACGGGCGTGAGGGCACCTCCCCTGCCCCCAGCATGCAATTCTCTTTGGCCACCTCCGAGGGCCCAAAGCTGGTTGCTGGGAGGCTGCTGTGCCCTCGGGGGACCCAGCTGGCTGCTGCTCTCACCATGACAGAGGCCAGGGGCTGTCCTGGTGTATTTCGCGGTGCAGGTAACGGGCTCCACCCAGCACACCCCCTGATTAGATCCCCTCTCCTTCCTAGTGCACCCGAGCCCGTGAAACATAACTTCCCAGGGGGATGAGCCTCGGGAGACGCCCCAACCCCATTCTAAACCCATAAGAATCTTTAAAAAGCTCTTGGATTCAATCCTTTCCCAAAGGATTTATTAAAACACAGAAAACCAAACATACACACAGAGTACAAAGTAAAGGTGACTGTGTCGGCTACAGGCTCTGTCAAGCCTCCCACGGGCACAGACTGGACACGGCAGGGAGCTCAGCTTCCAAAGTGGGACCCCCGCCTCTGCTGGGACACCCAGCGGGGACTGTCCACGTGCCCCTGGCCCTGCGCCCAGCCCTGCACCCTACTTCCCCATCCTGTTCTCCAGCCTGGGCAAGGGGACAGCCTCTCTCAGCTGGGCCATGCTGAGCCTGGGTGGGTGGGGTTCAGGCCCCCACTCTCTCCAGCTCAGACCCCCTGGGCGGGGGAGAGGGGACCCTCCCCTCCTCTCCAGGGGGGCCTGGGCTCCACGTGATCTGTACGTGAGGAGTTCAGGACACACACACAACCCAACGGGCCCTTTCTGGGTTATCGCGCCTAAAAAAATACTTTGTTAAAAAAAAAATGTGAAAATCAAGGAAAAAGAATCCAAAAACACAACAACGCCAATGACTTTGGGCTGATGCACCACAACCTGTAAACTTTCAGACATAGAAAACGGGACGGGAACCAGCTTCCTTGGCAGGTGCAGCGGTTTGCACAGGAGAGCCGTGGGGGAGAGACCACCCACCTGCAGCCACGGCCAGGCCACCAAGACGGTGAGGAGGGAGGGGCGTGTCGGTCTCGGCCCCCACCCACTCCGCACATGCCGGAGGCTCCACATGGCTGCCAGCCCACCCTCCACCCAGACCCCCTCGGGCCTCAAAAGCCCTGGGATCCGGGACAGGAATGAGGACTGCAGGTGTCCCTGGGCCGAGATGAGCAGCCCCTGACCCGGCAGGGGAGCACCTGGGGAAGGCAGCCCCAACGAGCAGGAGGACCTTGGCCGAGCAGGAGGACCTTGGCCGTGTGGGGCCAGGGACGTCCAGGCCCCCCTCCGGGGGAAGCCAAATTCACAGAAGACAAAGGAGCTTCAGAAAGCAGCTTTCAGGGCTGTGCCTCCATGGCAGGCATGTTGGAGAAAGGGGCCCTGCAACCCAAACTCCTTTGTCGCCTGAGAGGACGCTGGGCACTGCCTTTCAAGACCTTTGACCCAAAGGTGGTTCAACAGAAACCCTACTCAGCACTGGCTTAAATCATAAAGTGGCTGGAAACATAAAAACACAGGCTGCACACTGGGATCACGCCGTGCACAAGGACCCTAATTCTGCCAGCAGCAAAAACCAAATCCAGCCTGAAGATGCCAAAGACACGGACACCACTCCCGGCCCCAGCCCCACTATTGGCAGGAGATAACTGACAAGCCAAGAAGAAAACATTCTTAAAATCCTTTCTCCTCTCCAAAACCGTCCACCAGAAACCTGCTCCCAACTCTCGCAGCCTTCCCGGCCCAGCCTCCTGGGCGCCAGTCGCAGAGAGCATGGCCCTTCCTGGGACCGGGCGGGGCTCTGGCCGGGCTGTCCTCGGTGCCTGACTCTAGCCTGGCAGAGAGGGGACCCCGGGCAAGGCCAGGGAAGGAGGAAGAGGGAGGGACGGAGTCAAGCTGCCTGGGGTGAAGCAGCGCGGACTCAGACCCCCACCGTGCCCACCACGTGCCTCCAGGCCTGACCCCGGGGACCCATCCCCTGTGGCCAGGGAAGGTAGGCACTGACCCCAGGGAGGCCAACTGCAGTGCTAACCTGCCACCTGTTTGGAGATGAGGACATTCCAAGCCCTGTGGCCTGAGCTGGGAGCCTTTTCAGGGAGGCACTGACCAGCGGACACGTGTGGATTAGCCACAAGGGACTGGAACAGCCCCCAGCCGTGCCGGGTCAGCCGCCACGACACATGCCACGGACGTCCATGCTGCGCTCAGGCCAGCTAATGGTCTCTCCACTTCAGGGTCCCCCACTCTGCCCACCCACAACGCTGGAGCCAGGCTGGCCTTGGGGACCTAGACTGGGACTGAGTGCGGGACACAAAGATGGAGGGGTCCTGCGGTTCAGAGAGAGCCACACTGCAGATGAGGACATCTGGGGTTCAGGGAGGGCTGGGCAACCACCCAAATGTCCACAAGATAAGCCGGCGAGTCTTGGCCCGGCCCTGGCTGCCCTTCAGGCTGCGGCCAGCCGAGAGATGCCGTGCGTCCCTCACCCCTCTCCCAGGGAGCTGAGCCCAAGCTCCTGTAGTGCCCTGCCCCCAGGCCCAGCTGGCTTCTGACTGCGCCCCTTCCTCACACTCCCAGGACCCTACACCCTGGGGCACCTCCACTGGGAAGCCCCCTTTGGGCTCCAGCCCCCTCTGGAGCACCAGACACAGACAGGCCTGGGCCCAGCCGTCCTCCCTCCCCCTCCCCCACATGGTACCCCCCAGCTAGGGCAGCGGAGGGGTAGGAATTCTGACAATGACAATACACATATGGGAACATGGTCCTGGGACTCCAGGGCATTCCTGCCAGGAAACAAGGCGGGAAGCCCTGGATGCTCCAGCTGGGAGGGGCTGCAGAGGCCGGTGGCGGCACGGTGCCCACGCCCACGCAGAGCTCTCCACGAACGCAGCGAGGGCGGCTGGGCCCTGCCTCGAGCAGCAAGTGCCCCAACGAAGGCCTCTCCAGGGACAGGAGAACAGGGATGAGTCCGGGCTCCAGGGGACAGCCCAGCTCCTCCCCTGCATCTGTGGCCCAGGACTCTGTGCACAGGGCAGTCTGTACCTGGACGGGGGGTGGGGGACAGGCCTCCCAGGGCACAGGGCCAGGCCACGGTCTCTGGGGCCACCTCAGTGTCCAGGCCCTCCTTGCAGGGACACTATCATCTGCCCACAGCCACATCCCTGCAGATGGCAGGCCCCCCAGTCCCTTCCTTTAGTGGCTCCGGGACTAGCGCTGGTCCTCCCTCCCTCGCTGGAGCACGCACTTCCGCCCGCCACGAGCAGCCGGGCCCGTGGGCCCTCCCTGGGCAACAGAGTCCAGGGCCTTCGAGACACACTGGGCCAGGGACAGACGCCTGCTGACGGAAGAGCCCCTCCCCACCAGGAAACAGCAGATCCCCGGTGGTCTCCAGCCCTGGCAGGAAGGAGGTGGCAGAAACGCCCCACCTTGACCTGGGGTCAGCCAGGGCCTCCACCATCGGGCCGGACGGCAGCCCCCCAACCCGCCCCGCCTGGTGCTGCGGCACCCCCGCGAGCAGGGGGCCGGAGCAGAAGGGCCGTCACGTCACGCAGGTGCAGACAGGATGGGGCGAGGGCACGTGAGGGCTCCCGGGCCCCGGCGCTGCCATCTCCCCAGCTGGGCCGAGTCCGCCGGGCAGCACCGGGGCTCCCGGGAGCTTCCCCTCGGGTCCGGAGCCCGTCGGTCAAGAGACGGTAAGTGCTGCAGGTCAGAAGCTTCCACACGGCATCCGACTTTTATCAAGACAAACTTGTTCAAGTCTTCAACAGGAAAGTGCAAAAGACGTACAAATAAATGAAATCTCTTCTAAGAAGTCGTTCTGGAAAAGGTGGTGAGGGGACACGTCCGGCGTGGCTGTGGGTGACACTGTGTGGAAGAACATTTGAACCACGATGAGGTGGCACTTCTGGGCTCTGCCCAGCCGAGCTGGGCCTCGTCCTCCACGTGATGGCGTTACTCGGTTTCCCTTTTTGTCCCAAGGTGGCACGGGCTCCTAAAAAGGCGGCAGCTTTTCTCTCCTGTGGGAGTCGGGCGGGCGGCCCGGCAAGCTCGGCTGCAAAGGGCGGATGGGCAGGTGATGCAGCCGGGTGGCCGGGGTGACTGGGTCTCCGGTTACGAGGGGTGGGGGCAGGGAGGGGCACCCAACAGTGTGTAGCTGCCCACCCACCACCTAGCACAGCCAACTGTGACCGGATGGGGCTCCTGAGCCACAACCCCCCAGCCACAGGCCACTGGGCCAGAGTGCCACAGAGCAGCCAGGAAGCAGCCTGCAGAGGGGTGGCCAGGCTGCAAGCCCCTGCGGCCTCCACTGTCGAGTGACAGTTCTCACGGAGGCAGACAGGGCTCGGTGGAGGTTGGTGGCTGGGGAAGGAGGCCAGGGTGAAGTGACATTTTTCTCTGGCATAACCCCCCCCTTCTGGACAATAACACCTGCCCCCAAACCCTCAACCACCCTCCTGACCCTGGACAGAGAGTGAGGGTGTGAGACAAGACGTGGCGCCCGCCACCGGCAGGGCAGCAGAGGCAGGACGGGAATGGTCCAGGTAGGGCGGCAATGACTCACCACCAGGCACGTGTGTGCACACGCGGGAGCAGGCCCGAGTCCACCGGGCCCGCATGTCCTGCCCCCAGCCTCCCCGTGGGCAGACGTGCAGGCTGTAAATCGGTCCCAGCACAAGCGGGGTGGGGGCAGAGGGGCCCAGGCACAGGGGTGTCTCAGGGCCCCGAGGCAGGAGAGACTGCAAGGCCCAAGGACGGGGACTCTGGCCGGGCCAACCTGCCAGCAGGTAGGGAGGGCACAGGACAGCGCCTCACCTCTGCTGGGAACACGAGCTGCGACAGAGGGGCCTCGCGGGGACGGCTAGATATCTGTCGGGAAGAGAGAGAGCGCGGGCTTGCCTGGCGCCCGAGGCGGCGGGCAGGCCAGGCCCGGCGGGTGCCTGTGTGCATGCTGCCCCGAGGCCGACGGGCACCTACCGGTCACATAGGGCCCCAGGGGCATCTGGTTGTAGTTGACAATCCCTCCCGGTCCAGGGCCCCGGAAGTTGGGCCCAAAGTTATTGTTGTACATCTGGGAGGAGCCGAAAGCGCCCTGGAGGCAAGGACGCAGCTTTACGGGGGTCTGGGGGTCGTCCCGCACCCCGCCCCACCCCCACCCCGGGGGCGCCCGGACCGAGAGGGGCTTGGGCGGGGCGCGCAGACCAAGCCTGACCTGCTGGATGGTGGGGTCGCCAGCCCGGTTGGTCAGGCGGCTCAGGATGCTGCGCTCTGACATCTGCAAGCGGGCGGCCACCGGGGGAATGCGGGACAGCATGGAGGGCAGGCGGGTCACGTCTGCCTTCATGTCGCTCAGCAGCTCCTCCAGCTGGTTCAGGACTGCGGGTGGGAGGGCGGGCAGCAGCATGGAGGGCGGCGTCTCCCCCGTGCGCTGTGCCAGGCAGCTGCTCGTTCCAAGGGCTGTTACTGCGCCCCACCCCGAGGGCGCCAGGCCTGCCCAGGCCACAAGGCAGAGAGTCGCCAGTGGGGGGCATAGCGGGGGCTTGCCGGACAACTGCTCCCCCGGCCCCTCCCGGCTGGGCCAGGCTGCAGGGCTGCAGCAAGGGGAGCCAGAAACCCCACCCAATGCTGGCCCTCCCTCCTAGAGCCCCTCAGGGAGCCTGCAGCCCTGCTGGAGACGGGCTCACAGGGCAGGCTGCCCGCTCGGCAGACAGGCACAGGTGTGTGAGTCCAGTGACTCTCATGAGTGACCCTGGCCTTGGCCACATCCCTCTTCACTCCGGGCCGCCTGCCTCCCAGCCTGGGAGCTCCCTGCAGGCAGAAATTGCCCGGTGACCCCAGACACAGCTTCGGAGCCAGTGTCCAAAGTCTGAATCCAAGGAGACCTTGGGCAAATGACTTCACCTCCCTGAGCCTCGATGTCCTTGTCTTTAAAGTGGGGACAAGGAGGAGACCCACCGCTGACGGAAATTGTGGGGATTAAAGAGAGAACGTGCTTAAGGCATGCTGTCAGCGCTCGACAAACAAGAGCCTATGCCACCTCCCGCCTTCTGTGTCACCTGCCCCCAGCCCAGGCATGCATCAGAGCAGGCCTTCAGGAAGAGGCTGGAGAAGAAAGGAGCCTCAGTTTCCCCACAGGGGAGATGAGGGACTAGACGGCAGGACTGTCCCATCCTGGCCCAGGAGGCTACGCCCTCCGGGCTGAGGACTGGCCCAGCCCCGGCCCCGTCAGAGCCCTCATCTACGGACAAGAGTGCTCGCCCGGCAGGAGGAAGGCGGGGGCCGCACTGCAGGAAGCGGGGCTCACTCACCCTTGTGCAGGACGGCATTGGCAGGCTTGTTCCCGGCAAGGGACTCCTTGGACAGGTGCTGGTGGCTCTCGGCAAGGCACTCCACCTCGGCCAGGCGGGCGTTGAGGGCCATGGCTGGGTGGTTGGGGTCCTGGGTCATGTTGAGGTACGCCGCCCTCCGGAGCTGCTCCTCAATGACCAGTGCCTGCTCCAGCAGCTGGGGGCGGGGGACCGAGTGTCGGCCTGGCCCCTGTCCCTGGACGCCCCCACCCCTCTCCCCCACCAGCACCCGCGCCCGGCCGCAGCCCCAGGCAGAAAGGCAGGAGGGAGGACACTCCCACCGGCTGTCCGTCCTCTCCTGGCTGTGGCCACCCCTTGGAGCTTTCACCCAGCTGGCTTCTCTGTGCCGTCACCCCAAGACGGCGAACACGCGCCCAGCAGGGCCTGGCCCAGTGCGAGAATCCCACCACCCTGCTGGTGGGACCGACCAACGCATGTGCCGCCGTTGTCCACAGCCTGACCGGGTCTAGGCACGTGGGAGGGGCTGCTGCTCTCTAGCCCCTCTGCCCCAGGCCCTCCTGAGACCTGCCCCTCCCCGACAGCCGGGGCCCCGTGGAGGCTGACCTTGAACCTGCGGGCCAGGAACTTGTTCTTCATCTCCAGGTAGTTGCCCTTGTGGATCTCAGACTTGAAGGGCTCGTTGAGGATCATGTACCTCGGGTCGTTCTGGATGTCCTGCCAGCGGGCGTAGCCGTGCCTGGGTGGCACCGTTAAGGGCAAACCTGGCCACTGGAAGGCCGGGGGGTGGGGGGGACCCCTGGCAGCTGGGGCAGGGGTCAGGGGCTGCCCGGGGTCCGGCACCCTGGCTGTGTCATCAGACAAGTCATCAGCCTCGAGGCAAGAGGAACACGCTGATGACGATGACAGTGGGAATATCAGCAGGCGCTGACAGGTGTCCTCGGGGCACCAGCCACAGCACTGAGGTTTCACGGGGCTGACACCCTCACCCCACTATGTAGGGGCAGAGACAGTCAAGTCCCGAGCCCTGGAGCCTGGGAATGGGACCTGATTTGGAAATGGGGTCTCCGCAGACATAATCCAGTTACGAAGACGTCACATGGGATTCGGGCGGGCCCTAAATCCTATGACTGGTGTCCCTGCAGGAGGGAAACCTGGACACAGACCCAGAGACACAGGGAAGAGGCCACGTGACAGCGGAGGCAGAGAGTGGCGCGATGTCAGGAACCTCCCTAGAGCCTTCAGAGGTCCTCCCTGAGGTCCACCGAGGAACAGGCAGGAGTCTGCCCAGCCCGGCTCGGCCAAGGATACGTCACGATGCCCGCCAGCAGCCAGTAGTCATGGCGCCGGTGCCAGATATCGTAGATTTTCCCCGAGGACACCGCCGCGCGCTCCTCGTTCTGCCACAGCGTGTGCAGCTCTGGGAAACAAACCACGGTGAGCAGAATGAGAGATGCTGTCTGGGCTTTCAAACAGAGGTGGGCCTGGGGGAGAACCTCTTCCCTCACTCCTTGCCACTGCCCTGCCCCTGGCTGCAGGTCTAGTGTTGCTAAGAAAGGTTATATAATGGATTTTTTTTTAATCAACCATTCACACTCCAGTATAAACTAGCCATCCGCCCCGACTCCTGGAACCCACAGTCAGAAAACCCGTGACATTAACAGTCCCAGCGCTCTGCCCATCGCCCTCTCTGGTACCTGTGAAGCCTCCATCTGCAATGTTGAACATGAATTTGAACTTCCCGTTCTTGTCCTCTTTCTGGCCCTCCTCGTTTTCCTCTTTGTCCCCATTTTGCTGTGTGTCGATGAGCTCCTTCTCCTCAGCCTTGGTGTCATCTGTGGGGGGCAGAGATCACATTCATCCATCTACCGAAAAGGCACAACCCAGGGGCCTCCCTCTGCAAGCACTGGGAACCCAAGACATGCAGGACACGCACACCCTTGTCTTAAAGGGGCTCACCGCCCAGAAGGGTTTTAAATGATAAACCAGCAGCCCCTTCTCTCTGTCCTGAGCAGACCCCAGTCCCCTCCCCCACCACACTGTGGAAAGTATAGCTCAATTCCACGGATGATAGAGCTGCCTCAGAGATTTGATCCCAGGATGACTGTTCCAGAACATTCTAGCCCCTAGAGGTATATATGCAAAGCTTCCAGCTGACCCCCAATACCCCAGGCCAAGCTCTGTGGCCAGCCCTCCCCACTCCCTTGGTGGCTGGGCCCGAGGACCACTCAGGGGACAAGAGGGGGAGTCTGTCCCCCAAGGGGAAAGAGCTACCCAGCTCCCACCCACCAGCTCCAACCAGGGCCTGGGGCCTAGAGGACAGAGCTAGGAGGCTGACCGGGTCCTGAGGGCGCCCTCGAGGGACTGGGCAGAGCACAGGCAAGAGCCCCAACCTGGCCTGAGGTCGCCGCTGTCCCCTCTGCTGTGGATCAAGCTCAGCTCCAGCTTGTCCAGGATTTTCTCCTTCTCAGGAAGCGCTTCTTCTGCAAAGCAAAGAGGGTTCAGGGCTGGTGGCTTTCCTTCCAGTGCTGTTGTGGCCACACGCAGAACCTCATCCACCAACACGTTACTTGGAGTCCACTGGGAGAGGCCCTGGCGGGCAGGGCCAAGGGCCTGGACACCCCCCGACTTACCCCTACCCCCAACTCCTCAAGGCCTGTCTCCGTGTCCTCCCACTGCAATGACAGCCAGAGGGCTTGCAGTGCCAGCAACACAGTGAGCCTCTGTTACTGCCAAACTCCACTTTAAAACACCCAGAACTACTTGAGGGGAGAGAGGGGACATGGGCAATATATGTAACCTTAACACCTGTACCCCCATAATACACTAAAATAAAAAAAATAAAAAATAAAATACCCAGAACTGCTGGGCAAAACACACTGCATTAATAAGCACACAGGTGAGCTTCTGAAAAGAAGAGGAAATCACCGGCTGCCAGGAACAAAGAGGAAATTTAATGGAAGGAAGCCTACGTTGGCATCTGGTGGCCCCAGGCAGGGGGTGACCTGACACCAGGATGACGTGGAAGGCCTGGAACTCCCAGCTGGGTCTCAACACCCAGGCAGGACAGACGAGGCCTCAAGCCCGAAAGATGCAGAGAGTTGGAATTAAGCCAACACCCGCCAAGCCCCTGGTCTCTGCGAAAGAGAGAAGGTTCTGCCCGCTGGCCTGGGGAGACCTGTCTCCGGCAAGGGATCTAGAGGAAGAAAGTCCCCAGTGGGGACTCCAAACCCAAGGCTGAGGACCTGCACTGCACCACCCCTGGCAGACAGCACAAAGCAACGGGTCCCAGACCAGCAAAACTGTCCATGAGACCACTGGGCCCTGAGCTTCTGGGAATAAAGAGGGAGGGACACCCCCACCACCAGGTGACAGGGGAGCTCTGCGGTTAAAACAGTCCCTGGGGAAGACGCACCCAACCCAAACCTAGACAACAGGGATTCACCCACCACAGACAAGAACAAGCTGGCCACAAGGAGACCAGTGCCCTGAGATAATGAAACAACAATGTCAAGGAGACTCTAAAATAAGTACGTCAGGAGCCACTGAAGAGAGAGGGAGAAGAAAGAAAAAAAAGAAACAAAACCCACAGGGAAAGAATAAAACCAAAAAAAAAAAAAAAAAAAATTGGGAAAAGCCAGATAAAACTTCCAGAAAGAATATACAATCATCGGCCGGGCCCGGTGGCTCAAGCCTGTAATCCTAGCTCTCTGGGAGGCCGAGCTGGGCGGATCGTTTGAGCTCAGGAGTTCGAGACCAGCCTGAGCAAGAGCGAGACCCCATCTCTACTATAAATAGAAATAAATTAATTGGCCAACTAATATATAGAGAAAAAATTAGCCGGGCATGGTGGCGCATGCCTGTAGTCCCAGCTACTTGGGAGGCTGAGGCAGCAGGATTGCTTGAGCCCAGGAGTTTGAGGTTGCTGTGAGCTAGGCTGACGCCACGGCACTCACTCTAGCCTGGGCAATAAAGTGAGACTCTGTCTCAAAAAAAAAAAAAGAATATACAATCATTAACATTCCTTTAAAGCAGGGAGTTTTCCCTGGCTGGTTGCAGAAAAGGAAGAAAGATTTGAGGCATTGGAGGGTTTCTCCTCACCGGTGCTGGCTTGAAGCCGGCGAGGGCCAGGTGGCAGGAATGCAGTGGCTTCCAGGAGCTGAGAGTGGCCCCCAGCTGACAGCCAGCAAGGAAACAGGACTTCGGCTTGGCGGTAGCTCACACCTGTAATCCTAGCACTCTGGGAGGCCAAGAGGGAAGATCGCTTGAGGTCAGGAATTCAAGACCAGCCTAATAAGCAAGAGTGAGACCCCATCTCTACTAAAAACAGAAAAAATTAGCCAGGTGTGGTAGCTCACACCTGTAGCCCCAGCTACTTGGGAGGCTGAGGCAGGAGGATTGCTGGAGCCCAGGAGTTGGAGGTTGCAGTGAGCTACGATGAGGCCACAGCACTCTAGCCTGGGTGACGGAGCAAGACTCAAAAAAAATAATAATAATAAATAAGATAAAATAGTGAATTCCCCTACACACTGTTTACTAGAGATATGCCTAAAACATAATTACTCAGAGAGATTAAAAGTAAACGGATGGGAGAAAATATTTGCAAATCATATATCTGATAAGGAACACGTATTTGTAAAGAACTCTTACAACTAGATAATAAAAAGAAAAATAACCCAACTTACAAAAGGACAAAAGATCTGAAAAGACATTTCTCCAACAAACATATACGAATGAGCTAACAGCGCATGAAAGGACACTCAGCATCTTTATGCACAAAGGAAACACAAATCCAAGCCACAAGGGAGATGAGGCTTCTCACCCAGCAGGACAGCTACCGTCAGGAGGGCAGATAACAGCGAGTGTTGGCAAGGGTGTGGCGAACTGGAACTGCCACACGCGCCGGCGGGAACGCACGCTGCTGGGGCACAACGCGGAAAACAAGTTGGCGGCTCCTCAAAATGGTAAACAGAGGCCGGGCGCGGTGGCTCACACCTGCAATCCTCGCACTCTGGGAGGCCGAGGCGGGCGGATTGCTCGAGGTCAGGAGTTCGAAACCAGCCTGAGCAAGAGCGAGACCCCATCTCTACTATAAATAGAAAGAAATTAATTGGCCAACTCATCTATATAGAAAAAAAAGAGCCGGGCATGGTGGCGCATGCCTGTAGTCCCAGCTACTCGGGAGGCTGAGGCAGGAGGATCGCTTGAGCCCAGGAGTCTGAGGTTGCTGTGAGCGAGGCTGACGCCACGGCACTCACTCTAGCCTGGGCAACAAAGCGAGACTCAGTCTCAAAAAAAAAAAAAAAAATGGTACACGGAGTTACCATGTGATCCAGCAATTCTACTCCAGGGTATACACCCAAGAGAACTGAAAACTTATTTTCCACAGAAACACGTGTACAGAAACGTTCACAGCAGCATGATTTATAGTAGCCAAGAAGTAGAAACAACCCACAATTCGCCAGCCATGAATGGATGCACAGAACATGGTAGACCCACACAGTGGAATACTATTTGGCTGTAAAAAGGAATCAAGTACTGATACATTGCACGACATGGAGAAACTTTAAAGACATTTGCTAAGTGATAGAAGCCGGACACAAGAGCACCATATATTGCATTATTCAATTGACGGTAGTGACTGCTGATGGGTAAAAGGTTCCCTTCTGCCGTGATGAAAATGTTCTGGAATTCGACAACAATGACGGTTACACGACTCTATGAATGTACTAAAGAAAAAGGAACAGTACACTTCAAATGGGTGAGCTGCAGGGGATGTGAATTATATCACAATAAAGCTGTTGTTTTTTTTTAAACAGGCATAGAAAAAAGTATACCAAATATATACTAAAGTAAGATCAACCCAAATCACCCAAAATAAACTTTATAGCAAAGAGTTTAAAAAGGGATAAGAGGGTCATTACAAGATAATTAGAGGCACATTTTGCCAAAAAAAAAAAATAATTATAAAAATCCTGAAGCAAAATCTGGCATTACCAGGAGAAAGAGATTAATCCACAATCCTGAGAGATTTTTAACACAAGTCTCTCAGAGACCGACTGATTAAAGCAAACCAAATACTAGTAGGAATGCGAAAGCTTAAACAACACGATTAACAAGCATTATCTAAATGCTCCATTGCATATGTTTAGAACCTTACGCCCAGCAATCAGAAAGTACACGTCCTTTTCAAACACACACGGAGCATTCGCAAAATCTGACCACATCAGGCTGGAAAGCAGCTTTTTTCAACAGCACCCTACAGACTCATGTGCTCAAGCGACGAAGCAAATCAGTTCAAAACCACTAATGAAAGAGCAGTCCATAACCCCTAATCTCTGCATGGCCGGAAGAATTAAAGTCCACGTGGAGAGGCCGGGTGGGGTGGCTCACGCCTGTAATCCCAGCACTCTGGGAGGCCAAGGAGGGCGGATTGCTCGAGGTCAGGAGTTCAAAACCAGCCTGAGCAAGAGCGAGACTCCGTCTCTACTATAAACAGAAAGAAATTAATTGGCCAACTAATATATAGAGAAAAAACTGGCTGGGCATGGTGGCGTATGCCTGTAGTCCCAGCTACTCGGGAGGCTGAGGCAGCAGGATTGCTTGAGCCCAGGAGTTAGAGGTTGCTGTGAGCTAGGCTGATGCCACGGCACTCACTCTAGCCTGGGCAACAAAGTGAGACTCTGTCTCAAAAAAATAAAAAATAAAAAAAATAAGCCCACATGGAGAGACGTGGGACGCAGCAGCGCACAGTGCAGCTGCAGCCAGGGAGAAACGGAGTGATGTGCAACTGCCCCTCTCTGCCCAGGGCTGGCTGCCGGGCCGGACGCTGCCCGGCAGGGCGGCCTGCTGAAGGAAGCCCGTACCTTTCGGCAGCTGCTCTGGGGAGGGCTGGGCCTTCTCTGCCTCCTCTGGCCGCTCCTCCCGGGCTCTCTCCTTGCCGACCGAGCTCTCGTGCTTCTCCTCACCCTCCACTCTGTCCAGGGCAGCTGGCGGGGCCTGGGGAGGACAAGCCAGGGAGAAGCAGGGCCTGGGGTCAGGAGGGACAGGGCAGGGAACACACTGCACTGGGACCCGCCCCCTGGCTCCCAGCCTGCTCCCGGCATCCCAGAGCCCCGACCTGGGAGCCGGGAGGCTCGTACCTGGCTGTACAGGGCCTGAGTAGGTCCCCAGCCCCAACCTCCACCCCACACCTGGCACGGGCCCACACCTGAATTTCCAGCGGCTTCTTTGGCTTCTGCACCCCCGGCTCCTTCTCATCCATGTAGCCCAGGTGGGCTTCCATTTTGTCTGCAGAGTCAAAGGGAAGAGGTGAGGCAGGTGGCTCAGGCGTGGAAGGGAGGAAAGCAGGGGATGGGGTGCCGGAGGGGAGAGGCAGGGCTTGGCCTTCCGGAGGCTGCCTCGGGGCCAGGCACCTCTCAGAGAGACGGGCAGGACCCCCGGGTCAGCCGGAGCACGGTCCATCTGGGTTCTGCAACCCAGGGATCCTGGAGGACTTCGGGCCAGTGAGACCGGAGTGGGCGGCTGTCAGGATGGGGCTGCACGGCAGCAGCTGCCCGTCTGGACGCAGGCAGGTGAGGCAGGGAGAGGCCCAGACTGGGAGCCAGGACACCGGGCGTGGTCCCAGCTTCCAGACTGGCTCGCTGGCCGTGCGCCTTTGGACAGGCCCGAGTCTCTGCCCTGATGAGTTGGCTCCCAACAAATGGCAAAGTGCCAGCTACTCGTGTGGCTCCAAGAAGCTGGGAGGTGGCGCTACCTACCGCAGCCCGTCTCACTGGGTCAGGGACTTGCCCAAGGTCATACCGGAATTCAGGACAGACTTAGGAAGTGACCTCAGGTGTGTCTACCTCCAAAGGGCACACCTGTGCTGACAAGCAGGCTGTCCTCAGAGGGGCTGAGCCTCTGAGGGCCTCACCTGTCACCTGGGGTAGGAGTGTCGGCCCCAAGCCTGTGAGGCTCAACTGAGGGAAGACACTCCGCCCAAATAAATAAACGGGTCATCAAAAAGACACAGGGAGACAAACGCCCCAACTAAAAAGGAGGGAAGGCTCTGGAAAGACAATTCTTCAAAGAAGATACACAAACAGCCAATAAGCACAGGAAAAACAAGCCCGGCATCCTTAGCACCCGGGAAACGTAACTCCAAACCCCAAAGGGAGACAGACGCTCACCGACCAGGGTGGCTAGAACCAAAAAGTGGGATAGCAAGTACTGATGGAGACGTGGAGAGACTGGAGCCCCCATCCCTCACTGGCGGGAACGTAAAATCGTGCAGCCACCTTAGCAAACAGGCTGGCAGCGCCTCAAAAGGTTAGAAAGAATCATCGCGTGACCTGGCAATTCCTTTCCTGGGCATAGGCCCGAGAGAACTGGAACCTACGTCCACACAGAGACTGAAGACACAGCTGTTCCTGGCAGCATCTTTCGCAAGGAGCCCTGCAGTAGGAACCACCCAAACTCTACCCCAGACGAATGGGTGCACAAAATGCAGCAAATTCATGCAATGAATGTCACTTGGCCACAGGGAGGGACAAGGAGCTGACACGTGATAGAGCGTGGACAAGCCCCAGGACATCGCTCAGTGAGAGACACCGGACAAAACAGACCCCCAGGCGCCTGGCTCCATCTATCGGAAACGCCAGAGGGGCGACCCAGAGAGGCAGAGAGTGGACCCTCGACTGCCCAGACCTGGGGAGGGAAGTAGCTGCCCATGGACGTGGGGTTTCTCTTGAGGGGATGAGAATATTCTGGCATTAGACAGCAGTGATGGTTCCACACCCCGTGAACATGTTAGAAACCCTGAATAGTACACTTTTAAAAAGAGTGAATGTTGTAGTGTGTACGTGAATTACATCTCAAAACCGTTATTAAAAAGAAAAACTCCCCGGAGAGCACACGTCAGCAGACAGGAGCTTCATGGGGAAGGGGGCCGTCTTTTGCAGGGTGTGTGAGGGGTGCGGGGTCACTGTGGCCTTGCCACTTCCCAGGCCCCACCCCGCTCACATGGACCCCAGACCTGGCAGGCCCAGCGGGGCCGGCGGGAGGTGGGCGGGGCTGGCGGGCACCGGTGTGTTGGGGTCGGAGGAGACGACCTCGCCAGGCTTCTTGCCCTCGGGGCCCTCAGGGATCAGGTCCGGGGTGCTGTACTTCCCGTTGACGTGCTCAAACTCCTGAACCTGGGGCAGCGGGAGGAAGGAGGGAGGGTGGTGGTTGCAGCTCAGCCCTAAGGGCCTCGGGCAGCCAGTGGGACTGTGGTGTCTCGGGCTTAGGGCGGCTGACGCCTCCGCCCAAGGATGTCCAAGCCGGACCCCTGCTGACCACGAGCTTCCCTGCCAGCCCCCTGCCCATGTCCCTGCGTGCCCCCCACCCTGTGACCCGCCATCCTGGCCTACATCCCCGGCTCCTCACCCTCACCCAGGTTTTCCAGGTCGGTCCCCCTGGCCTGGCTCAGACCCGGGCAGCTGTGTGGCCAGGGCCAGGTGCTTGCCCTCTGACCGCTGACCTCCCGCGGGCAGCGCCAGGTCCTCAAGCAGCCACCAGGAAGGGCCGTGCAGAGGTTACTCACCCACCTTCTTCCTAACCAGTGACATGACCCCGATGCGGGTGAGCACGTGCTGCCTGGAGAGGCCCTCCCGGGGCACGCCGTCCGCGAAGGTCTCCGCGCCGTCCGCCCCCGGCTCACACAGGTGCCGCATGAAGAGGGACACATAGGCTCTGGGGTGGGGGGGACTGGGGCTCAGGGAGTGGGGGGCCGGCAAGAGCCCTCTGAGAGGGCTGGCAGGACCCCGGGGCACCTGTGGCTGGGATCGTCAACCATCACCTGCCTCCCCCAGGCTGCTGGCCAGAGGGGGCCTCCCCGGCAGGGGGACCTCCTAGGACGGCCCTGGCCTTGGTGACCCAGATCTTCCTCACTGCTGTAACACCAGCCGGTCTGGGCAGGGGTGGCTGGTCAGCATTTTCAGCAAATCAGCCTAGCTCAGCATTGGGACCCCAGCCACCCAAAAACCAGAAGGCAGTGAACTTTCTAGATGTCCTTAGGCTGGGAGGGGAGCAGAGACACTGCCCAGGGGCTTGCCCACCGGAGCCTCCCCTTCCCTGAGGTGGGCAGCCACAGCCTGGGCCACCACCTCAACCCCTTTACCTAAACTCCTTCTCACTCTTCCCGCGAAGGTCCCGCACCAGCCAGTGGGAGTTGAAGGCGTCCTGCGGGGGCATGCCCCAGCGCATGATGGCATTCAGGAAGGCCTTCCGCTGCCTGGCGTTGAAGCCCAGCACCTGAGCAGGTGGAAGACAGGTGTGTGAGCCCAGGTCAGAGACGGGGTGGGATCGGAGAAGTCAGGGATTCGGGAAGAAAGGCGTGGGAGGGGGCGTGGGGAAGGCAGGGTCTCCCCCTGGGGCAGGACCCAGAGAGCAGAGATCAGACCAGGGTCTGACCCACCCTACCTCTCTCGTGTGACCCTGGAAAAGCCCCTAGCCCCTTCTCCCTGCCCCAAGGGCAGCAGGAAGGAGGCTGGGGAGATGAGGTGCAGGCAGGCCTCACCTCGATGTTGCCCCCAACTCGAGCAAGAAGAGGTGGCAGGGGCTTGTCCCTGTCACTCTTCAGCTGCCTCCTGGATTGCCGCCGTCCACCTGGGGAGCAGCCCCCCACAGCCGCTCAGGTAGGGGCCTGGGGGTCAGGAACCCCACCTCCCAGCACACCTGGGGCCAGCGGGACCCCAGGCCGACCCCAACCCCACCCCCACCCCCAGCAGCTGGAGACACACAGCCTCAGCGCAGCCCACGTCACCAACACTAAGACTCACTCTGCCCTTCCGGCCTCTCCTCAAAGTCCTCGTCCTCATCCTCGGAACCGATGGAATATTCAGACTGGTTATCAGAGAGCTCGTCCTGCCACTCTGCAGGGGACCAGGCAGAGGGGCACGGAGTAGGCTGGCAAGCCCCTGCGCCCCAGCCCGATCATATCAGTGACCAAGACAACGGCCACCAGGAACTTATTGTGAACTCAATAACCCCAACACCACCACACTACACACTCACAAATCACACCGCTATTCTACTTTACAGATGGGGACGGAGACTCAAGGAGGCCTGCCCACAGCGATGCAGTCACTAGACTGGTACCTGTCTTGTTCCCCCAAACACCCAGCACCTGCCCCGACTCCCTTTCCTCCGAGAAGCCTTCCCCACCCCCCTCCCTGCCAGGCCGCCCGCACAGCACCTGTTCCCGGGGCCCACACCTCGCCCAGGGGCTTCCTGCACAGGCGCCCCCGCTGACCGGCCTCTGGGGCCCGGCGGCCCCGTCCCCACACGCACCCTGGTCCTCCTGGGAGGCGTCGTTGTAGTTGACCTGCTTGCGAATGCGCTTGCCCTTGCCCAGGTTGCGGGCCAGGTCCTCCTGCTGCTGCTCGTAGTGGTGCCGCAGCAGCTTCTCCCAGTAGTCGGGGTCCACGTTCTCCTCCTGCTTGATGATCTCCCGCTCCACCTCCTCCTGGGGGCGCAGGCGGGGCTCGGTGGGGTCAGCCTGCACCATGTCTCGCCCTCTGCCCTCCCGGGCTCAAGGATGAGCTGGATGGCCCACCTACTCCAGGGAGCCTTCCCTGACCACCCCATCTTAGGCTGGTCTTTCTCTCCCCGCCACTGCCCAGTCATGCATTCATTCGCTCGCTCACTCACTCCATGAGGATTTCCTGGTCTTGTGCCAAGCGCTGGGGTACAGACCTGAATGAGCCCCAGCGCCTGACCCCAGGAGGCTCCCGGAGTCAAGGGGGGTATGGCTGGCGCCCGGGGTCTGCGTGGAGGGTGCAGGGTGATGGAGGAGGGGAAGGGCTGCCAGGAGAGCCAGGGGCAGCCGGTGAAGGGAGAAGGCGCGGTGGGTGGGAGTGTGGGCTCCTTGCGGAACTCGGGGGTCCGTATGCGGAGCCGGGTGCAGGGGTGCGAGGGGCACACTGGGCTGCTCCAGGAAGGGCTGAAGCCTGACCCCAGGGACAGGGCCCTACGCAGCGGGGCGGACTGGAGCCAGGGACGGCTGAGGATGTCCGCAAGGGCAGCGGCCGACCGGCCCCTGCACGGCCTCCCTCCCTTCCCTCTTCCGTGTGTCTCCCGCGTGGGCGGGGGCGACGGGGCAGCAACAGGGGCGGGGCCGCGGTGGGAGCGACAGGAGGGTGACAGGGAGGGCGGGGCCATGCCCGAAAGGCGGGGCCGTGTCTGGAGGGCGGGGCGAGGCTGTGGCGGGGGCGGGGCTGGGAGGGCGGGGCCACGGCTGGAGGTGGGGGCGGGGACCTTACCACTCCGTCCTCCTCGCGCACCACGTACTGAGCCACCTTGAAGGAGCTCAGGTACTCGTTCATATTCTGTAGCTCTGTGTCGTCCGTGGCGTCCTGGTTCCTGTCCAGCAGCTTGGAGATGGCCGCATCGTCATAGTGGATCACACTGCTGTCCTCCACGTCCTTGTTGTCACCTAAGGGGGTGAACGAGGTGCAGCGTGGGGACAGAGCCGGAAAGTGCCCAGGTGAACCTCGGCCCCCAACAGGGCAGACTCACAGCTACGGCCCTTCCCAGTCCCCCCAGGAGCTGCAGTGGAAGAGCAGGGTGACCAGACAGAGGAAACTGTCCTGTGACAGCCCCACTCCTGCCCACCTGCAGTCCCAGGACACGCAAGAAAGGGGCCGGAGGGGTAGGGAAGCCCCTTCCTCCTCAGGAGCAGCAGCCCAGACAGAAGGGGAGCCGGGGCCTGGGCCCGTGCTGGCCCCTACCTGGCGGGGTGCTCCCATGCTTCTTCTTCGCGCTGGCGGCCAGGGCTCCCCCTTTGGAGGACTGGACATCAGGGATGGGTGTGACAGGCCTCTGGCCCTGAGACATCATGCCTGCAGGGCAGAGGAGGAGGGTGCGGGTGCCGGAGCTCAGCGAGGCTGCAGGGCTGGCAGGCGGCACCCAGAGACGCCAGCCTGGCCTGCCCTGACAAGGCGCAGAGAGAGGGGCTGTGCCCAGTGGGGCTGGCAGGGACCCGGCAGGCCCTGGGTGGGTGTGTCTCAAGCAGGGCCACCCCATCCCCCCACCATGCTCCCCGAGAACAGAGCCCCACCCTCCACGTCGTCCTTGAAGAGCTCCTCGGTGCCGAACTTGAGGATGTCGTCCAGCTCCTGCTTGGTCATGGAGCCCGACTTGGAGCCGAGGCCGGGCCGCACCACCAGGTGCGTGAGCATCATCTTGCGCTTGGCCACCTGTGTGATGCGCTCCTCCACCGAGGCCCGAGTCACGAAGCGGTAGATCATCACCTTCTTGTTCTGCCCGATGCGGTGGGCACGGCTGAAGGCCTGGGGAGACCTGCAGCTCAGGCCCCGTGGCTCGACCGAGGGCGCCGGGTACGGGGTGGGGTGCCACGTGGTGAGTGGCGTGCACGGGAGTCCGTGAGCGCGGAGCAGCCACGGGGCTGCACACGGAGAGGCATGCTGCGCGTGCACGGCTGCGGCTGCGCTCACTTGCCTGGCCGTGTGGAGCCTCACGGGCGCCTGGCTGCCAGGCTGGGTTTGCAGCGGAAATGTGCCCGGGAAGGCGGAGCCAGGCAGGACTACAGCGTGCAGGGTGCGTGCGAGGGACGAGGGCCCAGTGTGCTGGACGTAACGGAAGCCGCACGGGGCTCCGAGGGCGGGTCGTGGGACCTGGGGAGCTGCACCTCCCTGTGACTGAGCCGCCGACGGGACGGCAAGACCGCAAGCTGGAGATGCACAGCCACCTTTGGAGGGCGGCAAGGCCCTAAAGCTGCGCGGTGTATGCCAGGACGTGCCTGAGACTCTGTGTGTCCCCACGTGGCGTGACCCTGGTATGACTGTGTGCATCTGTGCAAGCGACTGCACGTGTGTGCACACACGTGTGCATGAGACACACGAGTTTGTGTGTGTGCCACCTAGAGTGTAAGTGTTAAATATGTGTCCCTGCCCCCGCGTGGGGTGGCCAGGAGACATCGGAGTGGCTGTATCCCACAGCCCTGCACCCCCAAGCCTCCCATCCTTCCCTAGCCCCATCTGCCTCTTCTCCATCTCACCCTGTCTCCCACCTCCAACAGACCCAACTCTGTGCCCCTTGCCCCCTCCAAAACTGGTGCCCCTCTGGGTCCCAGGACTCACTAAACCTGCTGCCCTCCATGGCCTTGGTCCTGGGTGATGGGAAGGACCAGGGTCAATGGCCACCACAGATTGCTGTGTGCCCTTGCATGCCTCCCTGCCCTCTCTGGGCCCATTTCCTCCTCTGTACAATGAGGGAGCTGGAGGGACAGGGGACAGGCCACCCACCTCCCAGGGCCCTCCTGGGGCTGCAGTTCCACAGGGGACAGAGACCCACAGGACCAGGGGAGGCAGGGGGTCACACCAGAGAGCATGAGGAATGGGGGTCCTGCCCAAGGCCAGGGACGAGGGGCCCACTGAGAGGGGCCAGGGCTGGGGAGGCACAGACCTGGATGTCGTTGTGCGGGTTCCAGTCCGAGTCGTAGATGATGACGGTGTCCGCCGTGGCCAAGTTGATGCCCAGGCCGCCCGCCCGGGTGGAGAGGAGGAAGCAGAACTGCTGGGCGCCGGGGGCTAGGAGAGAGAGAGAGAGGCCAGAGGTGGGGGATGAGTCGGGGGCACACCTGGGTGAGGACAGGAATGGCAGACAGGGCGGGAACTGCAGCGACAGGTCCCTGGTAGAGAAGCAGGACACGGCCAGTGACCCATCAAGGACGGGTGGCCACACCTGCGCTCGGGGACTGGAAGAGCCCCAACCTGCGCCCATTTAGCTCTGAGCCCGGGCCCAATGAATGGGAGAGCGCTAGAATGAGAAGGAAGTCGATTTTCAAATCCCAAATGGGCAAAGGCCAAACTGCAAATAGCCAGCGAATACAGGCAGAGCTCCTATGGGGGGTCAGCCGCCATGAGACCCTGGACGGCAGAAGTCCTCCATGTCCCCAGCCCACTGTTGCTATCAGGGCTGCTGGGATCACACAGGCACAGCTCCAGGGCCCAGGGGCCCACTCCACGGGGCAATCCCGACTGTCACAGGATGGCTGGTTCTCAGGCCACCAGGGCCCTTCCTTAAGTGACCGGGACTGACCACAGCACCCACTGAAGCTGCAAACAGCTGCCCACCAATACTTCCACCACTCCTGCTTCCACGTGCATCCAGGGCCGAGTCTAGATCCCAAAACTCTGTACTCTCTCTGCCTCCCTGGTCTCTCTGGCTCGAGTGGGCAAGAGGAGCCCTTGCCGCTGCTTTGGCCATCTGGGCAGTGTGGCTCCAGCATTTTTCTAAGGGCAGGAGCTGGGAAATGACCACAAGCTCCAGGGACACAAACTTGCCCCTAAGGAGGCCACCAGTTCAGCTGACCACTGCCCATTCTGGAGGCTTCCCTCCTACGAAGGGAGCTGCACCCCTGCCTCTCCTTCCCAGGCTGGGAAGGTTGAGCAGAGAGGTGAGTTTGGCAGAACCTGGCCACATGTGGCCCTGCCCTTCGCTCGCTCCTGCCTCGGGACAAGTCCCCAAGGACCACGCTCAGCTCTGTGCATGGCGGCAGGCTCTGTCCAGCACTGCTAGTAACTGGGGTTCATCTGGCATCAACATTAGAGGCCTGCAGGTGCCAGCCAGACCCTGAGCATCACCTTCATTTGGTGACAAGAGTGACATTTTCCTCCTCAATCTGCCTTTCTGATTGTCTATTTCTAACTCCATGTAGAACAGGTGTTATCTACCGGTCCCCTTGAAATTCCAGCAGACCCCCAGAAGTTTCCATGGAAGGAACCATTTTAGCGTTTGGAACTCCGGGGAAGCTGCTGCACCCTGGGAACCAGTCTGCTTTCTCGGGCCGTTGCAGGGCAGCTCATCGGGGCGTTAGCTAGGTGGTCCGGCTAAGAACACGGCCTGGGAGAAGGGGCAAAAGCCCTCAGTCAGAGCCCTTGGGCACAGGAGGGCGGAGTACCATTGAATCTGTCAATCGCCTCTTGCCGGAGGCCCCCGGTGATGCCGCCATCAATCCGCTCATACTTGTAGCCTTCGTACTCCAGGAAATCCTCCAGGAGGTCCAGCATCTTGGTCATCTGCAGGGGAGAGGACGTGTGAGGGCCTGCCATGCAGCCAGGAGCCCCATGGCGCCGTGGGCAGGGACCCTACCACAGCTGGGGGGAGAGCAGTGGGGAGAGGGGAGGCAACTGGGACCCAGGCAGGCCTGATGCCGGACTCTGTGGAAAGAAGCTGGCCTCCAACCCTCCCCGCAGCCATCTGCCTAAAACGGGGCTCCGACGTGAGCCTCCCCTGCTCACACTGCACAGAATTAAGCCCCAGCTCCTCACCCTGCAATTCAAGCCTCAGCAAGACCAGTGCTTCCTTCATACCCACCAGCCATTCCGAACTACCTCTCTTCCCGAAATACCACCCCCTCATTGCCTAGGGAACTCAAGCATCACCTCCTCCATAATGTCTTCCCTGATTTCACTCCTCCCCATGAGAAGAGAAAGGCAGTCCCTTCCGAGCTCTCGTGACCCTGTATGTTGCCCCTGGCTCTTTTTTTTTTAAAGGTTGGTCAAGTGAAACAGAGGCAGTAGAGAAGGAACAAAGGAATCTGTAACTGGTTCATGATCAATTAGCTGTAAACACCACCTCACTTGGACCAACCTGCCCTTGGTTCTCGAGAGATAGTTTAGCTGGATATAAAACTATGAGCGAAAAATTTCCCCCTCAGTGCGCTGGAGAGTTTGCCGTGGGCTCTACCACGTGTTGTTGCAGAGGAAAAGTCAGAGTGGCCCTTCCTCTGCAGGTACTAGGTCTGAAGTTCTGCAGTTTCCTACCATGGGTTTAGGGGATAGTCTATTTTGATTTCTCTTGCTTGGTGCTCCAGAGTGCACTCCAGGTCTGAGACCTCCCATCTCTCTCCAGGGCTGCAAACTCTCACTGAATCCAGCTGCTTTGCCTTTTCCTCGATTTCTTCTTCAGCAACTCCGATCAGATGATTGTCAGAGCCTCTCAAGGTTGCCTGCAGGTTCTGTCTTTCCTTTGTCTCTCCATGCTGCATTCTGGAGAGAGGCCTCGGCACCAGGTTCTAGTTCATCGGTGTTCTTCTAAACAGTGTTCAGTCTGTCCATTTACTTCAACTACATGCAGATCATTTTTCTATCCGACTGTTCTTGTTTCATTTCTTCCTGCTTTT
The DNA here is from genome assembly GCA_008750895.1 of Mirza zaza. Classification (NCBI taxonomy): domain Eukaryota; kingdom Metazoa; phylum Chordata; class Mammalia; order Primates; family Cheirogaleidae; genus Mirza; species Mirza zaza. The sequence continues at coordinate 70,133 of VSMD01082063.1, forward strand.
GCTTAACTTTTTCTTTATTCTGGAGTGTCATGTACTGCATTGTTTTTGAGTATCCTAAACATGTTTATTTTATTTTTTTTAAGGGACAGGGCTGGATTTGAACTCCTGGGCTCAAGTAATCCTCCCACCTCAGCCTCCCAAGTAGCTGAGATTACAGGCCTAACCCTATTTATTTAAAGTCTTTTGCAGGCTATTCTATTATTCTTTCCACTTGGATTCTACTTACTGTTTTGTAGATGTCTTAGCATTTGATTTCATATGGGTTTTGGAATTGCGGTTTGTAGACTCATTTGGGTTTGGGTTTGGTTGGTTTTTTTTTTTTTAAGACAAAGTTTCACTCTGTCGCCCAGGCTGGAATGCAGTGGCATGATCATAGCTCCCACCTCAGGCTCCAAGTAGCTGGCAGTACAGGTGCACAGCACCTCATTAGCTAATTTTTTAAATTTTTTGTAGAGACGGAGTCTCACAAAAACTGGTCTTGAACTCTTGCCCTCAAGCAATCCTCCTGTGCTTTCTCTCTGTGCACATCTCCAGCAGTTGTGTGGTTCCCTCTACTTGGTCTCTCAAGGCCTCAGCCCAGACTCATGTCTCTCGCTGGCAGTGGTACCAGTGCTGTGGCTACACCTCCCAGCCAGCGCACTGCTGGGTCCAGCTCCGGCTCACAAGCCTGCCCGCTCCCTGGTGTTCTTTGGCCTGATGGGCCAGGGCGTGACCAGGGCGCAGGCAGCTTGTGCGGCTCTCAGCTCACACTCGTGCACAAGGAGCTGCATCCCAGGCTCTGGCTAAGCAATGCATCTGGCATGGTCCTGCCACAAGGGACCCAGGACCCCGCAGGACCACAGAGGTAGGTACCTAGACTGAGCAGTTGAGGAGAGGGACTAACTCATTCGTCTCCACACCCACGTGGCCAGCATGGAGCCTGACGCATCACAGATGCAAACAAAGGAACGAGGAACAAATGCACAAACCTCCAAGGCCAGACAGTCCTGCCTCTGACCGCCCCAACCACGATGACGCCAGTAAACTTTCCAGATCAAGCTGGAGGAGGGGCTCCTCTCAAACCAGCCCCAGGGCCTCCCCCTTAATGAGCAACCAGCTGCAGGGGAGCCGGGCCGGGCGGGGGAGGGGCGAGCACGCCAGCCTGGGCATGCAGGGGGCAGGGCCAGGGTGCAGGGGGGACGCTGCTCTTTGCAGCAAACTGCCCCAGCCTCCGAGACTCGGCACTCAGCCAGCTCCCAGGCTGCGCCATGCCAGGGCCCGGGGATGACCCCCGATAAACGGCCACGCGGCCCACACGGCCCTGAGGGGCGGCTCAAGCAGCAAGGCAGGATGCCCCTGTGGGCGTGGGCTGGGGACGCCAGCGCGGTCACCTGGGAGAAGATGAGCACGCGGTGGCCCTCGTCCCGCAGCTTCTTCAGCATCTTCTGCAGCAGCATGAGCTTCCCCGAAGACTTGACCAGGGAGCTGCCGTCGTAGGAGCCGTTGGGCAAGACAGGGGCCTCCTGCAGACACGGCAGGAGCGGGGTGTTGGCGGGCTCCCCCCTCTCTGACTCTGTACCTCACAGGCTGCAGGGGACAGACAAGGGCCACCCCTGGGCTGAATGCCCATCTGCCCTAACAAGCATGAGGCCCAAACTTGAGCTGGGCCATCTCGACGGGCTCAACGGTTGTCCGGGCCCTGGCTCCGGGCACCGTGTCCCCAGGCAGGGCTCAGAGACCCGCCAGCCCCGCCCTGGGGCCTGCTCCCTGGCTGGCATGGCAAGACCGAGATGCCAGTGCACGAACTGATGACGCGGAGCCTGAAGCTAAGCTGGCCTCCCCAGCAGGGGCGGGCCTGGTCGCTGTGGTCACTGCAGGGCACGTCTAGCAGGGCCAACCCCCTCGGCCCAGCAGAGGGTAAGTCCCAGCAGAGGCCCTGCCACACCAGAGCCGCGAGTAGGACCCGGGGTTGCCTCCCATGCCTGGCGCTGCGGTGTGCTCTCTCGCTGCGGGAGGGAAGCGTAAGTTGTGGGGGCTTAAATTAGACCCAGACAGCAGTGACGGGACGACGGTGAAGGCCGACACCCACTGAGCACTTAGTGCACCAGCTCTGCAAGGCCACTTCAGGTGGCCCTTGCCCTCCGTACTGCCCCCATTTTAAAGAGGAAAAGGCTGAGGCTCAGAGCTGACCATTAGCTTCTCTGATCTAAACCCAGGCCCCAGGGTCTCGGCCATGGCTGCACCTGGACTCACCTCGGGAGCTGGTTAAAAACAGGATTCCTGTGCCAGGCCTTGGGCCTCCCTCCCTTGGTGACCAATGCAGCAGGTCAGCCCTCAGAACCCTGCCTGGAGTCCCACCGTGCTGGGGCTGGAGGGGACCCTGGGGCGACCTGATGCCCTCCTTACTTGTGGGTCACGGGGTTGGGGAAGACTGAGGGAAGGAGAGGGGCCTGCCCGAGCAGTGGGCAGAGGCAGGTTCAGGGACTTCTCCTGGCACCCTGGGGACACCCATCACCTCCAGGTTCCCCTCTTGGGGAAGTGCTGAGGGCCTAAGCCATGGGCACCTACCTCGGGTGCCACAGAGCACCTACCACATTGGCCACGGGGAACCTAGGACCGCAGCCTGGGGCACCTACCACGGCGGCCACGGGGAAGAGATAGGGGTGGTTGCAGCACTTCTTCAGGTCCATCATGATGTTGAGCAGGGACACCTGGTTCCCGCCGCCCTTGGAGTTCAGCGCCTCGAAGTTCCGCGTGAGGATGAACTTGTAGTACTTCCTGCAGCAGGACACAGGACCGCGGCTGCAGGCGCCTGGGCCGGGCCGGCCTCGGGCACTCTCTGCTCTGCTGGCGGCCAAGCACCACTCACAGAGAGACCTGGGGCAGCCTTAAGAGGGGCGGCCGCAGGCCTGGAGTCACCCTGCAAGTTCTGGGGGACATGCTAGAGCTCAGGCAGCCCAGACTCTGGTCATTAAAATCTGAGAAGAGGCCCCCAGAAGGAAGCGTAGACTAAAGGGGAGCCACAGCCTGGGTGGGGCTGGAGAGCCCTCCCCCCAACCGGGAGAGGTGCCCCGGCAAGGCCAGGTTGGGGCCTTCAGGGAGGGGTGGCTGAGGAGACAGGCCTGTGGTGGGGCCCCGGCAGGCCACTGCTGAGCCCCGCCACTCACTTCTGCATCTGGCTCAGCTCCACGCGGACAATGAGCTCGGTCTTGGCCGGCATGTTCTTGAATACGTCAGCCTTGAGCCGCCTGAGCATGTGTGGCCCCAGCAGGTCATGCAGCTTCTTGATCTGGTCTTCCTTGGAGATGTCGGCAAACTCCTCCAGGAAGCCCTCCAGGTTGCTGCAACAGAGATCTGGGATAAGCACTAGGAGCAGGCGGAGCCCTCTGCAGAGGGAGTCAGGATTGTAGGGGAGGGGGGGTCGCAGGCCAGCTGAGAGCCCTGGCATTGCCCTGGGTGTCTCTCAACTTCGGTCTAAGCGTGTGTTACCCCTACACCCACAGCCTTCTTCCTCCTGGCCATGCTGGGTACCTTCCATCCTCAAAGCCGCCCCGGACATGAGCCTCTGAGACTGTCACCCAGATTACAGATAAGGAAGCTGAGTCTAAAAGGCGCCCCAGGTTATTCGGTCCAGCCATGCCAAACCTGCCCTCAAATCTACGTCTCCTAATCCCCAAATCGGCACTCTGCATCCTGCGCCCCACTCTGAGCAGAACGGGGGGCAGGTGAAGACCAGGAGGCTGGGACATGGGGCTCCGTCTCCACCACCCCTGCCCTGGCCCTGGCCCCCACCTGCCACCACTGTGCCCGCGTGAGGTACTGGGGTCTCAGTGGAGGGAAAGGAGTGAGCCGGGGACATGGGGCAGGGACAGGTGCCCAGGAGGAGCCCCACGTGGTCTTCCAGGGCGGAGCCTGGGGGAAATCTCGGCATTAGCTGCAGCTGCTGTTTCTCGAGCACCCCCCCCACCCCGTGGGTTACAGAGGGGCCCCCCACTGGTGCTCCCATTTTACTGAGGAGGAAGGCAAATTCCCGCAGGTCTCAGCGCCAGGAGAGCCCCCAGCCCCGCCACCCACATCCCCGGCCAGGCCCTGGTGACTCACTTGAACCTCTCTGGGGTCAGGAAGTTGAGGAGGTGGAACAGTTCCTCCAGGTTGTTCTGCAGGGGCGTCCCCGTCAGCAGCAGCTTGTAGTCGATCTTGTAGCTGTTCAAGACCCTGAAGAACTTAGGGGACGAGAGGGACTCCCATCAGGGCAGCTCTGGGGGCCGGCGGCCAGTCTCCCCGAGCCCGCGACCAGTGCCACCTACCTTGGACTGGTTGTTCTTGAGCCGGTGGGCCTCGTCCACCACGAGACAGGCCCACTCGATGGAGCCCAGGATGGCCTGGTCAATGGTGATCAGCTCGTAGGAAGTCAGCAGGACGTGGAACTTGATCTGCACTTCTTTCTGGAGGGGGAGAGGCGCGTTTGGGAGGAGGCAGCTGGGAGCAGAGCACATCAGTCTCAAGAGGAGGTACGGCCCGGAATCCCACAAACACTCCGAGGAGCCCAAGAGCCTGGCCAGGCTAGGACCAGGGAGGAAGACACAGGCCACCAAGCGGAGGGGGCTGAGCTGAGGCCCAGAGCACAGCCCTGAGAGAGGCTGGGGTTTAGGGGAATGAAAGACACTGTGCTGAGCTCTGCTCACAACAGTACTGGCTACCACCGCCGACGGCCAGGTAGCACAGCACAAGCCCTGTGCTTAGTCCCTCCTGCTCTCCCCTCATCTGCACGAAGCGTCTGAGCTACACTGTCACTATCCCCGTCCAGAGCCCGTGGGGCCTCTGGCTGGAGCACTCTCCCAGGTCCCCACGGCTAACCAGTGGCACAGCCAGGAACTGGACAGAGCAAGGGACCCTGCACTCTGGGTCTAATACTCTGTAGTTGCCGATTTAAAATTCTTAATCCAATTTTACTGTTGCATTTGTGTTTTGTAAGAAAAGTACCAGGGGACAGTGGAGCATGTGAGGTCCCTCCTCTCTGGGACAGGTTCTCAGGCCCCTGCTCCCTGCCCCCACCAGGTCACCACTGTCCCCAGCCACCCCTGGGTGCTGGTGGGGAGGGGAAGTCAGGGGCACACTCTACGCACCAAGTGGCAGGGCAGGACCCCAGTGCCTGGAGGGTCTGTACTCCCACAGCCAGACCCCCATGCTCGAGGGAGCACGACATGAGGAGCAAATTAACACCACCATGGCGAGTTCAGAGAAAGACCTTGGAAATAAGGAAAAAACTGTTTTCCTGCACTTGAACAAGGGCCTACATTTCCATTTTGCACTGGGCCCCACCGGTGATAAATCAAGCCTGCCTCTCCCAGCAACCCAAATGCCATGGGAAGGGATCGGAGAGGGGCCGAGGGAGGCCTCGCTGCACTGGCTAAGCCTGCAGGTGGCACCTGGGTTTGCATACAGCCCCAGCCTTTCCAGCGGGACCTTTGTCAAGTTCATTAACTGCCCAAGTGTCAGTCTCCTCACCTATCTGCATGAGAATGCCTAATGCCATAAGAATTCAGAGAGCCAAGTCTGTTCCTCGAAAAATCAAAAATAGAGTTATCATATGATCCAGCAATTCCACTTCTGGGCATGTGCCCACAAGAAGTGAAAGCAGGGACCAGAAAGGACATTTGCGCGTCACGTTCACATCAGCGCTATTCACAGTAGCCAAAAGGTAGACGCAACTCAGGAGTCCATCGTGGAGAAACAGAGAAACAAAACGTCCAGCTAGCCACATGACACAATGTCATTCAGCCTAAAAAGGGAAGGCATCTGACCATGTGATGACACGGATGAACCTTGGGGACATTCTACTAAGGGAAATGAACCAGTCTGGTTCCAGCCTCATGAGGTCTGCAAAGCAGTCAGTGGCTGCCAGGGGCTGGAGTGGGGACAGATGGGGAGTTTGTGTTTAATGGGGACAGAGTTTCTGGAGATTGCTTGCATAGCAATGTGAATATACTTAACACTACTGAACTGTACTCTTTTTTTTTTTTTTTTTAAGAGATAGGCTCTCGCCATGTTGCCCAGGCTGGAGTGCAGGGCTACTCACAGGCGCAAGCATAGCTCACTGCAGCTCAAATGCATGCCTCAGCCTCCCGAGTAGCTGGGACCACAGAAGCACACACCACGCCTGGCTGAACTGTATTCTTAAACACGGTGAAGATCAGGCTGGGCATGGTGGCTCATGCCTATAATCCTAACACTTTTGGAAGGACGAGGCGGGAGGATCACTTGAGGCCAGGGGTTTGAGACCAGCCTGGGCCATAGCGAGATCTCGTGACTACAAAAAATAAAAAGTTATCCGGGCATGGTGGCGTGTGCTTGTAGTCCTAGCTATTCAGGAGGCTGGGGCAAGAGGATCCCTTGAGTCCAGGACTCTGAGGTTGCCGTGAGCCATGGGGACAACACTGCACTCTAGCCCAGGCAGTAAGAGCAAGACCCTGTCTCAGAAAAAAATTGTTTTACAATATGAGTATTCTGCCCCAATATTTAAAAAGAAAATAAATAATAAATAGAAGAGCTAGGTCTGAGAAGGGCCCAGCATGCAGTAAGATCCCAATGTGAACCCAAGTGAAGACGAGAGACAGACGTGAAGGGAAGGGCACCAAAGGAGAACAGAGGCGGAAGCGGGAATGACGCAGCCATAAGCCAGGGACACCTGCAGCCACCAGCGTGGGAGAAGGAAGGAGCCTCCCCTAGAGCCTTCAGAGGGAATGGGCCCTGCCCACACCTTGGTGTCAGACTGCGGGCCCCCACCACTATGAGAACACCTTTCTGCTGTTTTTACCCCCCAGTTTAGGAGACTTCCTTAGGGCAGCCCCAGGACACAGGCAGCAGCAACTCTGCAGCTACGGCACGCCCGTCACCCGCCTGCCGCCTGCCGCAGAAGCCCGTCTGAGGGGCCCCCGAGGACTGCAGGGTACCTGTGGCCCCTACCCACGCCAGACAGGGCTGCTCCTGGGTCCTCCCCGGGGACAAGGGGCTCTCACCTTCATGCGGAACACCTTCTTCCCACTCCGAATGGCGTTGTCCTCAAAGGAGAACTCATTCTCACGGATCACAGAGCGGCTCTCCTTGTCCCCCGTGTAGGTGACCACGTAGAAGTCGGGCGCCCACATCTCAAACTCACGCTCCCAGTTGATGATGGTGGAGAGGGGTGCGCTGACCAGGTAGGGCCCCTTGGAATGGCCCTGGAGCGAGACCACGCAGTGAGACCGCCTGCTCTCGGCCAGCGCCAGCTACCCTGCCCCCGCCATCCCCCACTGCCCACCTCCTTGTACAGGGAGTAGAGGAAGACGATGGTCTGCACCGTCTTGCCCAGACCCATCTCGTCGGCCAGGATGGTGTCAGTGCCCTGGGCCCAGGAGAAGCGCAGCCAGTTGAGGCCCTCCAGCTGGTACGGGTGCAGTGTGCCACCCGTGGAGTCGATGTACCACGGCTGCTTGTCAAACTTGACCGTGGGCTGCAGGAGAGACAGAAGTTCAGGCACACCCCAAATCCTGGGCCACCGGAGGCCACCTGACAGGCCTTTGCATGTGCAGTTCCTTCTGCCTAAAATGTTCTTCCCACTCCTGTCTTCCTAACTCTTCTTCAGGTCTCAGCTAGAATACCTCTTCCTCCATGAAGCCCTCCCTGACTCCCAGCCTGGCCTCGGTGCTCCTACAATGTCCTCCCATGGTGGCCGGCTCTGTACTTGTTCTATCAGGACAAGTTCCCAATTGCTGAATTCTCTGACTTGAGCCCAGGCTGTCATGACATCGGTCCTAATCACTGCTTCCTCCAAGCCCCATCCAGTGCCCAGGACGTGGTGGACACTTGTTCAATATGTGTTCAATGAGCAACAGAACAGATGTGTGTCTGGGCCACTCAGGGCCTGCCATGCTACCACCGGCTACCTCCACTTCATCCAGAACATCTGCCTCTTGGATCCTGCAGCTCCAGGCCACCTTCCCCATGAAGTCCTCCCAACGAACCAGACCCATTCACCTTTCCCTAGCATCTGACAGGTGTCTGACAGTCCCGGGCCAGACCATGTTCTGTATGTACCCTCCACAGGCCCCTAGAAGAGGGTGCACTTCCTGAAACAGGGGCCTGGGCTCATTGACCCTTGTCCCCCAGGGCCAGCCCAGGGCCAGGTGCTGGCAGACACTCAGAGAGCTTTGCAAGATGAATCGTCCCGGGGTTCCTCCCAGGTAAGAACGGCAAGTCACTCGCTGCGAGTGGGCCTTCCTGCCACCCTGTCCTGCACAAGCACGATTCAGGGTACACAAGCCACGAGGGCCCCCCACGGCCAAGCGTGGGGTGGGAGGGCCCCAGGGATCCCGCTCATGGCTCCCCCACCCCCACTCACGTCCACGATGGGCGTGTCCGGCGGCTTCTCCTGCTTGTCGTCCCGCAGCTTCTTGCCCTTCTTGACCAGCCTCTTGGGCAGCCTGGCGTCCTCCCCCAGCATCAGCTCCCTGGGAAAGGGCGTTAGACGCAGGTGAGCAAAGCTCAGGCCGGGAGCAGGCCCCAGCGGCTGGCACCCAGCAGCCTGGTCCCCGCGGCCCACCTGTGGCCCCAGTATGCCTGCTTCAGGTTGTCGTAGTAGGGGATGTCGATGTCATCGATCTCCCAGGTGCACTGGTCGTAGGGCAGGTCCTTCCACTTGATCAGGTAGTGCACATCCCCCTTTTTATCGAAGCTGCAACACAGCGAACAGGAGGGGGGGAGGGGCGGGTCACTGAGACGGTAGCCACACGTGAGTCTGACAGGGCACAAAACCACTCAGGCCACGGTCCCCCTGGACCACGGGCACACCAGAGGAGGGCGCCAGGGCAGCAGAGGCACCAGAGAGGTGCAGAGGCCTGCCCAGGGTCACACAGCTGGCGAAGGGGGTGAGAGTACCTGGTAAGCAGCAGAGCCAGAAAGGGACACCGAGAGGCTGCGCCAACAGAGGGGCAAAGAGCCAGCACCCGGCGTCCTTTCCAGCCTCTGCTGCAGGGGCGGATCCTATCCCATCCCCGGTCTGGACGTGGGAATTTTGAATTTCTAAGATGCAAAGTCTCTCTCCTGCCCACAGACCTTTTTTCCTAACTTAAAAACCCAGAGGACTGGAGCAGTGCCCATCCCAGCCGAGGGCCGTCTCTGCAAAGTAGACAAGGGTGCAACTCCTGTAGGCGGGACGGCCTCTTCCAAAGACACCCCACCCCCCAGGGACCCAGGGACTCAGGGACCAAGCCCAGGAGTGCACAGTTGATTCTGGCCACTGGGAGGGTCCTCAGACCTCCCAGCCCACCTGGGTTGATCAGCAGCCAGGCCGGAGGAGGGGTGCAGGGCCGGGGGCCATGACTCCCCTCCATGGAGGTAAGAGGCAAGCAGGCCGGGTGACCAGAGACTGCAGCAAACCTGGGGACCCTAAGAGCAAAACCAGTCCCTCATCACATGGCCCCTGATGGGTTGTTTTCAGTAAATAACTGGGTGTTATGCAGACTCTGGGGAGTAAATCTGAGGGATATTCACCTGTCCCACCTTAGAGGCAGAGAAGAAAACTGCCATTTATGCATGCAATTTAATAAAGGTGAAATCTGTGGGCCAACTCAACGCAGGGCTCAGGTTCCCCTTGCAAGGGTCGTTCTCAGGGAGGTCTGGGGGGCAAGGCGGGCATCCCATAGCCAAAGGCGGCAGCTTTTTCAAATTCTACAGCTGCCCCCCTTACTGAAGACCACCCAAAGCTGGCCTTTGGCAAGCTCCTGGAGCCCTTACAACAGCCCACTGTCCACAGGGCCTCACAGCCCAGAAGAGGGGGCTGGGGCTGGAATCTGAGCACCTGGCCCAGGTTCTGAACTCTGCTCTCCCCAACAGCCGCCTGTGGCAGGAAGCACTGGGCGGGACAGGCCACCAATCCTAAGCCCCTCAAAGGCAGAGCCCATGATGCCAAGGCTCGGGGTGAGGAGTACAGGCTCCAAGCTGCCACCACTCAGCAGGCACGCCAGGCCCCACCCCGAGGCCCACCTGTTGGCCACCACCGGTTCTCAAGCACTAGAGCTCAAGAATCAGCAAGCGTTCCCACTGCCCGCCATACCCAAGCAAGAGCCACGGGCCTCCTGCCCGGGGGCCTCTTCATCCCAGCCTCCTGAAGCTTCTGATACCTAAGCCACCTGGGCAATTTCCAGATTGTGCCACAAAAACCTGGCACTGGGGCACTGGGCAGGGGTGTGGAAAAGTAGGTTCTGGCTCGTGCAGTGGCTCACACCTGTGATCCCAGCACTTTGGGAGGCCAAGGCAAAAGGATTACTTGAGGCCAGGAGTTCAGGACCAGCCTGAGCAACATAGTGAGACCCTGTCTCTATGAAAAATAGAAAAACTAGCTGGGTGTGGTGGTGTGCACCTATAGTCCCAGCTACTTGGGAGGCTGAGGCAGAAGGATCACTGGAGCCCAGAACTGGAGGCTGCAGTGAGCTAGGATGATGCCACTGCACTCTAGCCAGGCGACAGAGAAAGAGCCTGTCTCAAAAAAAGAAAAAAAAATAGAAAAAAGAAAGTAGGTTCTGCCATCAGTAAGCATTGGGTTGAAATGGCAGCTCCACCACCTTTTGGCTGTGTGACTTTTGCCAAGTGACCTAACCTTGCTGTACCTATTCTTACATTAGTAAAACAAAGGAAAAATCAAATGTGTCGTGCAGGCTGCTGTTGTAAACTCGGCACGAGAGTCCCGACCCACCCAGCATCCCACTGCGTGCAAGTTTCGCTATTGTGAAACTTCCACGTGCGACTCTGGGGCTTTTCTCCCACCGTGAGCGTGGGCACGTGTACACATGTGCCCGCGAGCAGATGACAACCCCTCCGGGTGGACGGTCAAATCGCCAGCAGGGGGAGCCCCGGGCCCCGGCCTGCTGCCCGCACTGCACCCACACATGGCCCCAGATGGCAGCCCCGCGGCAAGGGCCTCGCGCCCATTTCCCGGAGCGAAGGAGCCGCCACGTCCCAGACGGGCGGGTGCCCAGCTGCGGCGTGGCCAGGGCGCCCCTGCCCGGCACGCACCTGTGGTTCAGGATGCGGTGGATCATCATCCACTCGGGCTTGATGCCGTAGCGGTAGAAGCGCTCCTCCATCTTGGCATAGAGGGGGTCCTTGTTCTTCCTCTTCTCGCTCTTGCCGTCCTCATCGCCAGAGCCGTAGTCGAAGGGCGGCGGCTCGTCCATGTCGTTCTTTCTTTGGTAGTTGCGATACATCACCGTGTGGTATAGCTCCAGCTGCTCGGGGCAGGGTCCAAGTTACGGGAGGGAGGGGGCCACAGCCTCCCGCGTCTCCCCCGGACCCAGCACCCTCGCCCCCAGCCCGGGTCCTCACCCCCAGTCCCCCCTCCCCAACTCCCAATAATGCCCCCGACTCGGGGGCCCTGACGGCACGTGCCAGCCCCTTCCCACCTACCCTGCAGCGCCCAGAGGCTCCCACCGGGCACTGAGCCTCAGCACAGCCGCACCTGCCCAAGTGCCTCACCTGTAGCTCCTTCACCCAGGAGCAGTGCCAGTAGGAGAGCCCCGCCCACTTGACGAAGAACTCTCTCTCCGGGATGCCCTCCAGGGGCTTGGGCGGCGCGATGCCGGGCTCCACCTCGGGTCCTGGCAGCCCCACCATGAAGGGGGCCGGGGGCTCCGTCCACCTCCAGTGTAGGATCCGCTGGACTTTGCCCTTCAGTGGGGGGCACTGTGGACAGAGGAGGGTCCCCAGGTTCAGGGCTTAGTCACCAGGCCCCATCCAGAGGCTCTCATGACAGCAGGCTGTCACACAGGCTCCCTACAACCGGCTGCACTGTCCCCAAGTCAGAAGAGCATGTCAGTGACCCTATGACATCCATCCCATGCTCAGGAGTCTGTACATGCTGTACACGCAGGGGGGATCTGTGAGCCATATGGGGGACAGCAGATGGGGGAGCAGAGCCCAAGGCTCTGGATTCCCCCTATATGTAGGTCTCCCCACTGCTGTACTCCCTGCTAGTCTCCTGAGAAAAGGTCGCATCATGTCAAGAGTTACGAGCACACATGGAGCACAGCTCCACCTGCCTGGAGCTCAGGGACACAGCAGCCCTGTCCCCGAGCCCTCACCCAGACATGGCTGCACCCAAGCACCAGAGACACAGGTCAGGGGCCCAGACGGGTGCCAGGGTTCCAGTGAACAAAGGTGAGAAATGCGGCAGCCACGAACACACCACTGTCTGCACACGCACCGCACAGCCCCGAGGCGGGTCAGAGAAGCCCTGGCCCTCAAGAGGCAGTTCTGAGCCAGGCTGGACCAGGGGAGGGGAGGACAGGTTCAGGGAGGCAGCCCTGCTGGGTAGGGCAGGTCCCAGCTCTGCCACCACCTGTCCTCTTAACCCAGTACAGGCTCTTGAGCCCATCTTCTTGTCTGTGAGATGGGTCCACCTCCCAGGTTGCTGCGGTGTCAATCACAAAGGAAGGCCTCAGTGGGCCACACACACCACAGAGCCCTGAGCCAGCCTTCCTCTGGCCTTAGTGACGCCCAAGGCCGTGCAGCAGAGGAGGGGAGCAGACGGGAGAGCAGGAGGAGAGCCTCCTCCACTGGCTCTAGGGGGAGTGGGGAAGGGGACCCTTCCTTCCCAGGCCACAGGGCCCCACCTGCCCTGCCTCTATGCACTCCCTGCGGGGAAGGCCCTGGGAGGAACTCAGCTCCGGCTCCTCTCTTGTCCTGGGACTTCCCATGGGTCCCAAGAAAGCACAGAAGGCTGCACCCATTAGAAGGGCCCTCCCAGACCCCTACACAGACAAGGACATGCACGTGCACACGTGCACACACCACATACGCCCAGATGCACACGGGGTGATGGAGGGCTAACCACAGCACAGCCCGGCCACACGGGTGTGGGGGACCCAGCACTGGGGGTGGGCCGGGCAGGCAACTCAGAGCATGGGGCCTCCAAATGCCTGCCGTGACTTGGGGGTGAAGGACAGGGGTGTAGGGGGCACTCCCCTCTCCCTGCAGAACACACGCCTCTCCACCCCCAGCCTCGAGACAGGAGCCAGGTCTGGGGTGGCTCTAGAGACCCGGGCAGAGTGGACAGTGCTACTGTGACGTGACCTATGGGAAGTCACTTTACCTTCATGTAAAAATGGGAATAAAATGCCCAGTACTGGAGCATTCAGCGGGGTAAAGGAACACCATGCAGGACGTGGTGCAGAGCAAGCGCCCACTACACAGTGGCTGGGTGTCAGCGTGATCGCCACAGTCTGGGCTCCTGCTTCCGTGAGAAACTGACGTCTCCAGGGAATTTGGAAGCAGCAGTTCTGAGGGAAGGGCGGGCGGGGCTTGGTGGGCGGGGCTCGGGCGGCGCTTTGTGGGAATAACCTGGCGGGGCGGGGCTGGAGCCGGCGGGGGGCGGGGCTGGCCGCGGAGTCCCCCGCTGTGAGCGGGGCTTTCCCAGGGCGTGGGCGGGGCTCGGGCGGCGTGGGCGGAGCTTTGTGGGAATAACCTGGCGGGGCGGGGCTGGAGCCGGCGGGGGCTGGGGCTGGCCGCGGAGTGCCCTTCCCTGGTGGGCGGGGCTGGCCGCGGAGTCCCTCCGCTGTGGGCGGGGCTTTCCCAGGGCGGGGCGGGGTTCGGCGCGGCGCGGGGCGGGCGGAGCACTCACAGTACAGCGCGGGCAGAGCCATTCACCGTTTGGGATCTCGGGCAGCGGCGGGTTGAGGCAGTGCAGGTGGTAGGAGGAGGGGCAGGCGTCGCAGCAGAGCAGCTCGCCGCCGTCCTTGCACACGCGGCAGAATTCCATGTGGTCGTCCTCCTCCTCCTCGCAGCCGCCCTCCTCCTCCTCGTCGTCGTCGTCCTTGGGCTCCCACTGGATCCCCTCCTTCTCCTGGAGCGGGGAGCCCAGGTAAAGGCACCGAGGGCAGGGTCCCCCTCCCCCGGGCCCCCCCCCTACTCCCGCTCTACCCCACAGGAACCTCCCCCATTCTGCTCCCAGGTGACACTCTGCACTGGGGTCAGGGAGCCAGGCGCGGGCCACCCCCCACAGCCCGGAGCTCTGCCAGGGCTTACGCAGTGCGGGCAGCTCCACTTGCCCTCGGGGGCCTTCTCCAGCTCCGGGTCGAGGCAGACGAGATGGTAGGCCCGCGGGCAGGTGTCGCACAGGATGATCTCGCCGCCCTGTTGGCACACCTCACAGTAGTCCTGGTGGTCCGTCTCGTAGCCATCACCATCGTCAACTGGGGGGGAGAGGAGGGCATGGAGGCCTGTCCCCACTCCCAGTGCACAAGGGTCCCCAACACCCTGGCCAGACAGGCACACAGCAGGTGCTTGGCAGATGAAGGATGGGTGGATGAATCAACGAGGTGAACAAATGATGGGGGATGCCCAAGGCAGTAAAAGGGTGGAGAGATGCACAGGAGATGGGTAAAAGGAAAGACAGTAGGGTGGGAGCGTGGGAGGATGAACACACAGATGAAAGGACGGACAAATGGACGAAAGGGTAGGAGGGAAGGAGAGGGGACAGGAAGAGGGGCGAGGCAGTGGGTGGGTGTCAAGTGGGTGGGTAGACAGGCGGGTGACTGAACGGGGGTGGATGAGATGAAGCAGCACTTCCTGCTCCAGCACCCACACTGCCAGTGCAAATGGCTGGGTGGCTCACACCACAGGTTCTTTATTCTGTCCTCACTGGACAGGACACCCTCCCCTGACAGTAGAGACGAGGGCACAGGGCAGTTGAGGAAGCACCAGGGAACTGCCGGGCCAAGACCCAGAAAGGCCCACGCAAGAGGATGCCCTTTCCCCGCTTCCCAAGGGGAGGCACTGCACCCCCTACGTCATCCCCCCGCCCCCCACCCCCACCCCCCAAGAACCCTGGGACAGGAAGCCCTACTCCTCTTCTTCTTGCGCTTCCTCTTGCTCTTCTTGCCCAGGGCTGCAGAGCACTCGGAGCGCATGGAGGAGCTGTGGATGCTGGCGCTGTCGAAGTCTGACTCCTCCCGTTCGTCCTCCTCGCTCTGCAGCGGGACAGGGGCCCGTGAGTGCACGGTTGGGGGAGGACAGGGTTCCATCCCGGAGGGTTCCATCCAGGAGGCTTTGCTGGCCTGGGCAGCGTGGCATGGGTCAGGGCCCAGAAAAGGTTCCAGAGACACAGTGCTCCCTGTGGTTCCTCTCATCCCCCCACCCAGCTAGCACCTCATCCCACAGCCCCGCCACCAGCCCAGCCTGATGTCCCGCCACACTCCCTGAGCCCTGCTCTCCAGCTGAGACACTTCCTCCTTTTTCTGCTCCATACTGTTCCCCCAGACCCTGCCCTGCATCCTGCCAAACTCCTACACATCCTTCAGGAGGCAGCCCGAGGGACACCTCCCCCAACGAGGCTTCCCAGATCTCTCCTTCATGGGACCCACTGGACAGCCTGTGTGCCAGGTCTGCCCCCATGCATCGCTGGCTCTCTGCCAGAGAACACGCCTGCCCGATGATGAGCACCGCAGGAGCAGGGACCACCATGGTGAGTAGAGAGGGCCTGGCACCTACTGGTGCCTCAACAAATATCTGCTGAGCTGAGCTGGACCCCAGCACGGGGCGGGCCACACCTTCTGCGCCACACTGCTCTCCATTACGGCTGCGTAATGGGCTGCCAAGAGGCGGAATAGCAGCTCCTGTCTCTGCCCCACTGCAGGGCTGGGTGAGGCGAGGAAGGTAAATACCCCACACACAGAGAGAAGGGGTCCTCTAAGGCTGAGACACAGGCTTAGGGTCTGAGGGGTGGACTGAGCGGAGGGGCGATGGTGACCCGTGACCCTGGGGGCACAGGTAGGTAATAAAGGCTCAAACCAGCTCCCACGGCCTGCAGGGCTCCAAGGGACGGGAGACTCTCGTGCCAGCTGGCCGGAGGGAGCAGCGGCTGTGCACAACGGGAGCGGGGACTGAGCTCCCAGCAGGCAGGAGAGCTCCCTGCACAGAGTCTAAACCCCTCAGCAGACAAATGGGGAAACTGAGTCCCAGCAGGCCTACAGGTAGAATGGAAAGAGTAGGGAAGGGCTGCAGGAACTGCCCCCAGCTAGGTCGGGAGAATGACCTGAAGGCTGCCTTCCAGGGTCAGCCCAGCCCTCCCCTGGCCTGTGCACACACATGAAGGCACGCATGCACGCACATGCACACACGTGTGTGTGCACACACTCTCACACACTCACCGAGGAGCCTTTCTTCCTCTTGCTGCTCATCCCTCCGAAGCGGAACTTGAGCCCAGCCACCTTCTTCCCTTTGCCCTTTTTCTTCCCGTCTTTGGAGCCTTTGATCTTCTTCCTCACTCCAGGCCCTGAAAAACAACGGTAACAATAGCCAGCAGTGCCACTGATTGGCCACCATCATGTCACTGAGTCCTCACGTAACCATAAGGAAAGGGTCACTCCTACCATCACCCCTTTCAGATGGGGTGGCTGGGGCTCAGAGAGGTGAAGATCGTGTTTAAAATCACACAGCAAGGAAAGGGAAAAGCCAGAGAAGGACCCTGACCCGAGTCTGTCTGCTCTGGCCACTGCACTACCCCTTTTCCATGCCCAGAAGAAATGCCAGTTCCCTTGGGAAGAGCCCTTATACTGTCCCTACCCCCAGAAAGGAGCTGCCCTCAGTGGAGCCACCAGCCCTACAGCCAGCAGGGCCACCAAAGGTATTTCTGCCCACCTGCGGTCCATGCCTGGGCCCCAGAGAGATGTCCTGGGGCCAAAAGCCCTTCTCCCACCTGCCAGTCTCCCCGGACCCAGGCAACGCTGGCATCACCCAAGGCCGCCCCCAACTCTGCCAGTCACCCTGGGAAAGGCCAGCAGGGTCGCAGCTATTTTTATGGAGCTGGCCACAGGGCAATTAGCCACCTGGGGAATAATGACCCCCAGCAGCCTCTCCTGCTGCCAGGCCGATCGAGGAGGGGCCTGGAGGCAGGAACCCACGCCCGGGCCCTCCTCCAGCCACACTGCACGCAGGGACATGGAGCTGGGAGCCCAGCTGCACCCTCAGTGGCGCCACGGAAAATCTATTTCAATTTCCCGAGCTCTGAATAGGCAGCTCAGGGAATCAATAGCTCAGCGGCTGGAGCCCAAGAGGAAATGAGACAGCAAGGAAGGCTGGGCAGGTGGGGATAGGCCAGGAGCCCCTCCTGAGGCCCAGCCGACCAGGACGGAGCAGGACACAGACAGGGCAGGCTCTGATCCCCACCAGGCCTCCTGCAGAGACACGGCAAAAGGGCCGGACACAGTGCCCCAGCATCATCTCAGAAACCGAAGCTCCTTAGGGTTGAAGCAAGGGGTCCCCAGTGTCCCCTCGGCCCCCATCAAAACCCAAATCTGAGCTGCTGGCAATCCCACCATCGACAGCCCTGGGAGATCAATGCCCCCACCCCCTAGAAGCCAGAAACCTCCACCTAGCAAGTCACGCGGGGGGCTCTGCTGCCCCTCTGCTCCCACCTAGACCCCCCCCCCCCACCAAGTTGGGTTTGGGATCTGGACCTTCTGCCAGGCCAGACCTAGAGCAGCACCCTGGGAAGCCAGCCCTGACCACACCCACCCCCACCCCCACTCAAATCTCTGGCCTGTCTCTTGGATCCTAAAGCTGGAGGGGCAGGGACCTGACCGTCCGTGCTGCCCCGAGGGCCTGGAGAAGGAGCCTGCACACAGCGGGTGCTCAGACAGAGGATCAACAGGCTACACTTGGGCCTCCTCCCAGGAACGGTACAGTCTCAAATTCAAGAGCCCACCTCCTCCCAGAAGCCTAGGGCTGGAGAGCTCCATGCTGCAGGCCTCCCCTCCCTCCTCCTCCATGACAAGTCCAAGGGCCTCCTGGGCTGGCCCATCGTAAACTCCCCAAAGCTCTGCCCACATCATCTCCTCTGCTTCTCCACCAGCCTTCATTTTTTTGAGACAGAGTCTCAACTCTGTTGCCTGGGCTAGAGTGCTGTGGCATCAGCCTAACTCACAGCAACCTCAAACTCCAACCTCAAACTTGGGCTCAAGTGATCCTCCTGCCGCAGCCTCCCAAGTAGCTGGGACTACAGGCATGCACCACCATGCCCGGCTAATTTTTTCTATTTTTAGTAGAGACATGGTCTCACTCTTGCTCAGGCTGGTCTCAAACTCCTGACTTCAAGCAATCCTCCCGCCACGGCCTCCCAGAGTGCTAGGATTACAGGCGTGAGCCACTGCCTCCAGCCCATCACCAGCCCCCAAAGATAGGGCAGAAGCTATAATGCTACATCACTGCCAAGAAAGAGGACCTGTCAGTCCAGGGTCACACTGGCACCAAGTCCCCAGCAAGGGGCACCCCAGCTGCCCCTGCCTGCCTGGGTCTAGCCTTCCCTGGCCGGGTCTGGCCGGTGGCTTCTCCCACAGGTCTTGGGGGGGGCCCCTTCCAGGCAGGGCTCAGCGCAAACCCACCCACAGCCTCACCCTTGCCCTCCTTGGTCTTGGCCTTGCGGACGGGCACAGGCTGGGGCGCCTGCTGGGGGCTGACGGCCAGCGGAGGGGCGATGGTGACCGTCTCTACAGCCGCAGCCACTGCTGCCGCAGCTGCCGCCGCCGAGCTGCCCTTGAAGGGGTTGTTGGCGCTGAACTCCCGCCACTTGGCGCCCAAGACAGTCATCATTTTGGACATGGGGATCTTCGGGTTCTTCTTGGCAATGAGTGGCCTGTTGGGGGAGAGGCAGGAGGGTGAGGGCAGGGCGGCGGAGGGCCACTCCTTCTTCTCCCACACCTGAGACCCCAGGCACTGCGCCAGGTTCCTGGTTAGAGAAGCCAAGTGGAGGGGGCAGGCAGAGGGCAAAGCTGAGACAACAGTCTACCCCCAAAACGCCCCTGCTCCCCTGCCCACACAATTTTCTCACTGGGTTTCCAGATCCTGCAAGACCCCAGGGGTCAGAGAGGGGTGCAGGAGCCTTGGGGAGAGAGAGGTCATGGTGGCTAAAGACCCCCCCAGGAAAGGCTAGAACCCCCTCCCCCAAGGGGAAGGGACTCAAGGGTCCAGAGCCAGGCCAATGAGGGAAGGCCCCACTGTCTGTTAAAACAAAAGGGGTCCTACCCCGTCCTGCCAGCTCTGCCAGGTCAGCGGGTCAGCCTGACAGCACCCACGCCTGCCCTGGGAGCCGGGGCTCTGTCCCACTGCCCCTGCCCTTGACTTGGTGCCACCACGGGACATGTAGGCCTTGAGGGACGCGGCGCCCAGCCCCCGACCCACCTGAGGAACTGGCTGAAGGCCTTGTAGTTGGTCAGCGTGTGGTAGTCCTCCTCCGAGAACAGGTAGTCCACGTCGTCCAGGCCCCACTCGGCCATGAGCTGCCCCGAGGACTTGGGCTCCTGCGGAGGCGTAAGCCGGAGATAGAGTAGGGGTTCTTGCCTGCACCCCAGCCCCGGGTGGGGAGGGTCGTGTCTGCGGTTCTCACCGCCGAGAATATCCCAAAGCACGGCCACCCTGCCAGCCCTTCGTCACATGCCAGCTGCCCCGGGGGTGCCAGGCCAAATGTTTAATGTCACGGTCTAGGGTTGGGGGGTCACATGTGTGCCCAGAACCTCCGGAAAGGGAAACCAGCCAGCTGTGGGAGAGGAAGCCAGACCCCAAGTCCAGGCCGCCGTCTTGGGACAGGGCTGCCCGACGGGCTCAGGACCCCAGGGCAGGAGTTGCCAGACTCACGCTCTGGGAGGATGATGCCCAGGGGAGTGGGGCAGTGGGACAGCACAGTGGGGAAGACGGCTTTCAGGAGGGAAATGTCCCAGGGGAGGGAGCAGCTACGTGGCTGCCTCAGGCATGTTGGACAGACATGAGCCTCCCCAGGCACCCCCAGGTGCAGCCCCCAGGAAGGAGAGGCCACTGCTGGGTTCTAGGGACAGGAAGGTGCACCCTGCTGGGTCAGGGGCATGGGGCAGTGATCCAGCTGGGGGCAGGGCCCTGAGAGGGTCCTGCACCCACCACTTCATGTTCCAGACAGGACGCTGAGACAGAGGGGGCACCCCAGGGACATACAGTGAGCTCTTGAGCCAGCCCAGGGGTCAGATGACCGGATGACCATGCGGCCCAGGCTGGCTGGGATCAGACGGGTGGCGCTGGCTATGGGCTTGGGCCAGCTCTAATCCTGGCTCTGCCACACACCAGTGGTGAGAGGTGGGCAAGTTACTTAACCTCTCTGCCTCAGTTTCCCCATATGTGAAATGAGGACAACAGCACCTGCCCCACAGGAGAGAGTGAGTTAGCACAGGTGCTTGGAACAGGGCATATCGCCATGTGTCAGCAGCTGCTGACACCCAACGCACCCTGCCTTCCTCCTCCTCCCACACCCCACAGCTTCCACGCTGCCCTGAGCTGCTCCCCCCACGCACTGGCCCAGCACACCAATCTGCACACACCACTCCTGGGCCAAAGTCCCTGGTCAGGGTGGTCATGTGACCTGAGCCAGCCCAAGCAGGGGGAACACTGTGTCTCCTGCCGGGACACCTGGACACAGGAGACCTGCTCTCCCTCCTGCTGGATGTGCCCCCAGCTGCTGCTGCACCCATTCTCCCACACAGGTGCCCGGCCTGGGCTACAGAGCAAAAGATGCAGAGAAAGAACCCTGGCTGACACCAGAGGGTGCCACACCCAGAGTCTCCATGCCTCTCAATTCCCAGGGCCCCATCCCACCAATCCCTTTACTGCCTGAGCCCCTTGGAGCTGGGCTTTGGGGTCCTGCAGTGGAAGGCCACTGGGTGGTACACATAACCTCCCTCTGCCCTGGCGCCTCCAGGAACAGAGAACGCTGCCCTGGAAGCACAGCGGGAGGCCTCCAAACCCCCGTTCCAGGACAGTTCTGAGATGTTCCCACGTGGTGCCCCTCCCGCGGCCGACCTGCCCCCATGGACTCATAGCCGTTCCTGAAAGCACATGGGCCCCTCTGCCCCCACCCAGAGGATTGGAGCCGCAGGTGAACGAGAGGACGATTTTGTTCCAGGATAACCCTGAATTGCTCCCTTAAGTTACTCTTTCGCAACTGTCAGCCCCTCGGCTGTCACCAGTCAGAGATGACTCACGACACATCCACTGACTCACAGATCACCCCAGTGTCGGGACACCACCGGTAAGAACACCTCCCCCTCCGGCACTTCCCAACTTCAGTCATCGCATTCACAACGCTGCCTCACCCAGCTGCGACTGTACTAATATTTACGGAGCATTTATCTTTAAACCCACGGCTAGCCCCAACTGAGCCTTGGTGCCTTGTAAAAGAACAAAGGGAGCAAGTGCTCCCGGATGACAATGTCACCTGCCCACTGCCCCAGAGCTGAGGCCCGGAAACCTATCCACTGGCCTCCTCGCCCCGGCCCTTCCCTCCCCAAGGACCCCCACGGTGCCGCCTCTGAGACTCGTGGCGGAGCGGGGGCCTCACGATGGCCCTAACGCCTTGGCTGGGCTCACATCATCTCCCGTATTCTTGAGAAGACGCTTTTAGGGGACAGCTGGGGACCCACCCTACGGCCCCTCTGCTCGAGCAGGAGACGCTCAGAACGCCGGCCCCGGCAGGATTTCAGGATGCCTGCTGGTAAGAAAGTTCCCTTTCTACCATAAGCAGAGCTGCCAGCCGCTTTCTGTGGCTAAGCCTCCATTTGTTGTTTTATTTTCCCAAATTGCTCCAAGCAAGAGGTTCCTGACACTAAACTTGAGCCCACATCGCCCAGCGCTCTCCCCAGAAATAGCTGCGCCCTGGCGCGGGCAAGCTGCTGCTCAGAGCAGCCAGCACGCCGGCAAGATGCTGCGTGTTTTCATAAGCACATGCACGAGCACACGTGTGAACACACATGAACACATACAAGCCCATGCTCGGGCACACGCATGAGCATGAGCACACACACAAGCACACACACGAACTCACACATAAGCACACGCATGAGCACGTGCTCACAGGGGCTCCCGGGTTGGAGGGCAGAGAGCCGACGGGCAGGCGGCTCGTCCCCTCCAAGGGGCTGCCGTTCTGCCCCAGCTCCGGCCCCTCCCACCTCGCCTGGCTGGTTACCTTTAAGCACCCGTCATCATTATCATCCTCATCATCATCCTTCTTCTTTCGCTTGGCTTTTTTCTCCTTCTTGTCCTTGAGTTTCTTCTTCTTCTTTTTATTAGGGGAGTAGTCACTACCCTCGCTGTCTGACTTCTCTTCCAGCTCCTCTTCATTTTCTGACAGTTCGTCATTGCTCCCCTGGGAAAGAAAGGGGGACAGTGAGGCCCAGAGAACATCCAGAGTCCCGGCCCATACTTGGGATCAGTCGCCCCACTCCTTGGCCCACAGCTCAGCCCCAAAGCCCAGCCCGAGTCAGCGGTCTCATCCCCAGGGGCAGCGCGGCAGCGAGTGCCGGAGTGTGTGGGCCAGGCTCTCGCCAAGCCCAGCGCAGCCTGCTTCGGCAGCCCTGGGGGCGAGCTCCAAGTCAGTCATCATCAGGTTTCTACAGACTGAGATTTTAACCAGTGTTATGTGACAGTGCCAGGACCAACCAAGGAGCTCGGGGCAGAGATTGTGATGCCCAGAGTCAAAACACGAAGCGCACAGGGAAAGCACGAGGAGAAGACCCACCGACCTGTGCCCACCCCAGAGCTGCTTCCGTGTGCATCCTGCAGAACCGTGCTCATCAAGGGAGACCTACAAACGACGTAGCGTGCACGTTCGGACTCTCTAGAAGCTGCTATGGCACAAGCCCACCATCCCCCTCCCCCACCCCGGCTGCTTCCTCTCAATATGAGACAAGGTAATTTAGGCAGCTCTTAAGCCTGGCTTCCTTGATTTAGTTTCCTGTCTGTACAGGCAGAAAATGGCCCATTTATATGGAGATAAGGGTGTTTACAGCCAGAGCATCCCACCCCCCAAGAAAGGCACTGGCCCTCGGAGAAAGCAGCTTACTCCTGGCCTTCAGCAATGCCAGCCGGCTGGCAAAGCCCTTCCCGGCCCCTCCCAGGCAGAGCTGGGCGCTGTGGCTGCAATTACCAGCACGGGCCTGTCCTCCTGATTGCTGTTAACTGCCTTCAAGGTAAGCAAAGAGAGCATGGGAAACGATGAGCAGAGAACTGGAGAGATGAAAAATGAGCTCAGGAAACAGCAGCAGGGAGAGAGGAAGAGGCAGGAGGGAGGAGAGGGGACGAGGGAGGGAGGGCAGGAGAATGGGGGGCAGAGCAGGCAGCAGGTCTGCCTTGAGCATCCTGGGAGCCCCCGGCCCCATCTCTGGCCTTTTTATAGGGCCACACTTTATAGAGGTGATAACCTGCCTTTTCCCAGGTGAGAGGCTGCAAACAGGCACATCCCATCGGTTGGCTGAGGGTAGACAAGGTTGCTGGTAGGGCCCTCCCCAAGCCCCGGCTGGGGAAGCGCCCTGCCCACGTGCTCCTGCACTCCCCTCTCCCTGCCGCCCGCCGGGCTCCTGCTCCCAAACCTCTTAGCCCATCAAGCCGCCAGTCCTGGCACTGGCAGCTGGCAGGCAGCAGGGCCTCCATGGGTTTTGCTTTCCCAGAGCCAGGGTGTTTCCAGGCATACTGACTCTGCCGCTGACTGGGCCCCTGCTTCCAGGGCTGGTGGTGACCCTGTGCCCTGGGGCCACATCTCCCAGGCTCTGCCTCAGTCCTTTGCGGAGGTGGAGGTCAGACGAGGATGTCCATTTCCCCCAAGGGGGTCAGGGTTTGGGCAGCTTCAAAAGACCACCCCTCGAGAGACCTGAGAGACACAGCCCTCTCCCCCAGGCCTCATGCCAGCACAGGTAAGGATGTGGGGAGAGGCCGCCATGAACTTCAGCACCACGGACAGAGGAAGGGGCCATGGTTGGCCCTCGGCTACTGAGGAGCGGACCCCCCAAACCCACATGGATGAGGCCGGCAGACCCGGGGCTGATACCGTGGGGTCTGCCCATGGGCCTGGGGGCTCCCTGGGGAGGCTCCGTCCCTAACTAGCCTGGGACTTGGGCAAGTCACTGCAGCAAGTGAACCTCAGCTTCACCCTCTGTGAGGTGGGCATGCCACAAAGGATGGAACCAAGGAGAGTGCAGGAAAGGCCTTGAACACTCCTGGCGGGAAGAAGCTGAGGCACAGAGAGGCAGTGCTCAGAGACAAGGCAGCACAGCCAGCACGCAGCTCCCAGCACCAGGCCTCCCTACCGCGCCCTGCGCAGGGGCCTCAGCCAGAGGCCGAGCAGAGCCAGAGCAGTCTGGGGCCAGAACAATCCACGGCCTTTGCCCCTACACGATGCCCACGCCCAGACAGCAGAGGCAGCCCTGACTCTGGTAATGCCCAGAAAATGCCCAGGTGACCCATGACGACCCCAACTCCGCTTGGAAGCTAAAGACACAGCCAGGACGACAACACTGGAAGACACACGCCAGCCTCATGCCCCTCACTTCTGCGACTGGCACCGGGCCAGAACTAACCGCACAGAGGCCGCCTGCCACGGGACGGCGTGGCTCGGGCAAGCCAGGGCTCCCGTGGCAACTCCCGCGTGAGCCGACCGGACCTGACGGGAAGCTGGCCCCATGACACCCAGGAGCAGGAGCGGCCAGGAGTGGCCCAGAGGGAGCAGGAGGGAGGGGAAGGGAAGGTGCCTCCAGCAGGTCCTGCTGTCTGGAAGGAGCAACAGTGTGTGCACCTCACGGCTCGCAGCTCGGGAGGGCAGGTGCTGACAGGGCTCGCCCACCGTCCGCTCGAGCTAAGCGGCAGGCAGGAGGGCACAGATCCCTGGCGAGGAAGGAGCTGGAGCACCGCAGGGCACGTCTGCAGCCTGCCAGTGGCCCCTGGGGCCTGGGCAAGACGGCAACCCCTCCCTCCATGGACCGGGGGCTTCTCTCCCTCCTCGGTCCACCTGCAGGGGGCGGGGGGAGCCCAGCTGGAGAGAAGGCTCTGGGTCCCCAAGTGCCACAGCCCACCCGCCCTTCCCGGCCTCTGCGGAGGGGAGCCTGCCCAGCCTGGCCCCCACCCACCCAGGATCTCGCTGAGCTCTGCCCCTCCCCCACACCAAGGTGGGCGGCTGATGGTGGGGTGAAAACACATCTGTATCCACAGCAGAACCCTGCATCCAGCCGTTCAGATACTTTTAGAACTGGGCCTCCTTTTTTGTTGTTGTTTTTTCCAAATCTTTCCTTGCAGAGGAAGGCGCAAGGGGGAAATTACAGATGGTTCCGAAAACAGCTCACAGAGCAGTGGCCGGTCGAGGGACCTGGAGGGACGTAACGTCGTTCAGTGGCAGGAAGGGAAGAAATGACCACAAACCCGAGGTGGACCTGCCATCCAGTGTCTTGAAATGTATGGGGTGGGGGCCCAGCCACATGCTGGGAGGAGACCCAGGCACAGACCCAGAATTCCCTAATTCAGCCCCTGAGCCAACCCAGCCCTGAGGTCTGAGAGCGACTGAACCACACTGCGCAGGTTGTGAAAATCAGGACAGTCAGCCCTTGACCTTGGCACCGACCTTTGGGCTGCAGCAGCCCTCGGTGTGGCTGTACGGGACGCCCCACCGGCTGGAGAAACTCAGCAGACTTGGGGTCCCCACACGGATCTACCTGCACAGCTGCCTGGAGCACTGCGCCCAGCTATGCGTGGCGGGGCGGGGCCGGCAGGAGGGGCCTCTGCCCTAAGCCCAGGCCCCACTGAGGGTGCAGCAGGCCAATCCCCACCCTGGGGACCCGAGCGGGCAGCCCCGGCCCCCGGCCACAGTTCCTCCGTCCCAGCCCCACGGATGTCTCTCAGCTGAGGCCGCCCCCTGCTCCCCCTCCCCTCCTGGAAAAGGAGGCATTTAAACTGGAAAGGAGGGACTCGGAGAGTTGGTCATTCTCAATCTGGGGTCCTTCAAGATTGAGAGGGAAAAAGAAAGAATGAAATATGAGCCTTCCCATTCACGAGTGTTATAAACAGTTATAATTTAGCACTGAATAATTGGTTGCTATGGTAACTGCTGCAGTACAGGTTGAAATCATTTCTCCCTCCTGCGCGCGCGAGGGTCTGACAAGGAGCTTCATCTACATATGCTCAGGTTCCAGCTGCAGCCCGGTTATTTTATGTAAAGCAGAATCCAGGACTTGCGGCTTGGGGCCCACCCGCCCTGGCCGCTCTGACGCCTCATCAGGGGGCCCTTGGTCAGAGGAGGAGGGGGCAAAGGGGTGAAATGCCCCTGCCCTGGGGCCCCGGGGTGCTGGGCGGCGGGTAGGGGCACAGGGTGGCCACGAGCCTGCTCCCTGGCTGCAGCAGGGTCCAGCACCCTAACACCTGACGGCAGGTCTGAGCCGGGCTCTCGGGGATGGCTGGGAGGGCGGCCACGGCCCGGGGCGCGTCGGGGAGGCCTCCTGTCCACCCTACCCCTGTGAGAACCAGCAGTGCATCTCGGAAGGAAGGAGAGAGGGCCAGGAACAGGGGTGGAGAGTGGGAAAGAGAGGGAAGGAGGGAGGCAGATGAGGCGGGAGGGGGAAGAAGAAATGGACGGGGGAGAGACAGGGCAAAGGAGACAGAGGAGGATACGCCCAGGGCAGAGAGACCAGCGCAGGCCAGAGGGAGGGACAGAGTGTGCACGGCCCAGTGACAGACAGACAGGCAGACAAGAGCCAGAGAGACAAAAACACAAACATGTTCTCAGAGAAAGGAGGGAGGGGACAGACCTGGGAATGACAGCCAGAGAACCAGCCCTCTCTGGCCTTGGAGGCCACCAGGCCCCCACCCCAAGCCCGGCCACTATCCAGGCCCTGCCCACCCCCAGCCTCCTTCCAGGCCAGGGCCACTGCTGTCCCCCGTGCCCAAAGCCAGCCGTGCCTGGGAGAGCACAGGGCTCCCACAGGCCCCTGCTGCGCCCTGCTGCGTCCTTCCCAGCACTTGGGAACGGGGCAGAGCCGGCCCAAAGGCCTGAGACCCAAGGCCCAGATGGCACCGCCTCTCGTGGCCTAGCCTCCCACCAGGTCCTGGCTCCCCTGAGGTGGGTGGTGGGGGGGATGTGTAGGAGCCCCTGCCATCACCCATGAGGCAGCAGGGCCCCAGCGCCACCTCGCCCCCGGCACACAAGGCCGGGTCTGAAGGGTGAGGGTGGTGTCAGCAGCAGGAGACTCCACAGCCTCCACGAGAAAGCCCTGTGCCCGCCCCCAGGGCCTTGCAGCCTGTAACCACCTGCCTCTGCCTGGCCCAAGGACAGAGCTCCACCCGGGCGCAGTGTCAGCGCAGTGGAGAAGGAGGGAGGACCTGCAGCAGGGAATTGGGGGAGCCCCGTGTCAGAGGAGCTGGTTTGCAGCACCTTCTTCAGTGGGGAGCCTTCAGGCTCGGGATCCCCCTCCCCCTCTCCTGCCTCTACCTCCCCGTCTAGATACCAGGGACAGCGAGCTTCACCCTCTCCAAGCCCCCTCGGGAGATGAGAGAACCTCGGAGCACAGGTGGGTGAGTCTGCGGGAGCCTCGATGCCCAGATTCCCTCCAGGGCCCCCGACCCGGGCCCTTTCTACATGCGGCCCCCATGACGAAGGGCGGGTGTCCTAGGAGGGGCTGGACACACACTGACCCTGGACACGGCAGACTGGGCAACAGAGGAGGTGGATTAGGCGGGGGGCCCAGGGTCTCTCCAGGGGAAGAAAGGATGGCACATACAGACACAGACACACACACACACACGCACACGTGCACACACACACGTGTGCCCACATGGAGGAGAGGCGGGGCCTGATGCAGCTGCCAGGCAGGGCTTGGAAGGGCAACTTTGGGGCCACAGTGTAGGAGCCTGGACAGGGGCCATGGGGTGTGGTCCATGCACCTGGACGCTCTCCCTCCAGGGTGGCAGGTGAGGGTGGCACAGGTGAGGGTGGCGGGCGAGGGTGGTGGGCAAGGGTAGCAGGTGAGGGTAGCAGGCTGCAGGGCAGCACAAGGCCAGGGTCCACAGCAACAGCAGCTGAGGGACCCAACCTGGGCAAGCCCAGCGGGGTGCACCTGAGGTGGCTCTGGCCGGAGGGGGTGGGGCCGACAGCCTCCCGTCTCCCGGGTGTCCCTAAGCTCGTTCCCAAGCTCCCAACAGGCCAGCACCCAGGTCACTCTGCTCTCCAGATGCGCCCAGGCTGGTGCCAGATGAGAGGCCCGGGCCACAGGGGGAGGCCAGGCCCCCAAAAGCCTCCGGGTTCCCAAACAAGCAGAAAGGTGGGCAGGGGAGCCGCCACCACCATCTCTCCCCGGCTCAGGGGTCTCTGCTTCTGCCCCTGGAGCCACCAGAGGCCCTGCCAGACTGAATCACGTCACGTCCCTGCTGTGCTCAGAGCCTTCCAGTGACCCCATCTCACTCAGGGGACGGCGAGATGCTCACAGTGGCCCCCAAAACCCTCACAGCAGGGAACGCCCCAGCCTGGGACAGCGCCCCTGGGTCTCCCCGTGGCTTCCTCCCCCATCACTCTGCAGGGGCCTGGGTCCAGGCCCAGCTCTGCCCAGGGCACCCCAGGGAGCTACAACCTCCCCTCCCACTGCACCTCCCCAGTGGCCCCCTCTGGCCTCTCGCCTGCAAGGCTGGGCCGCCCGGGTCCCCTTTGGGCAGGGGAAGCAAGAAAGGCACAGAGGAGGCAGCAAGTGCCCTTGGGGCAGGCAGGCCGGGAAGGACCAGGCCTGGCAGGGGCCTGCTGGATGCACAACTTAGCACGGCCGCTGTGTGGCCCTGGGCAAGGCCACCTCTGAGCCTCCACCACTGCTCTCCCCACAGCTGCCTAGTGTCCTAGTCCAAACGACAAGTACTTTAAGCTGCAAATCGACCTCCGTTTCTCCATCTGCCGAGCGGCTATCATCACCCCTGTCCCACGAGTGTGAGATAAAGTGAGTCCACGTGAAGCACATGGCAACATGCCCCAGTTGTGCCAGCAGTACAGGAAACAAGGGGCAGGTTCACGCCATCACCCCTGCCAACCCAGAGTCAGCGGAGCATGCAGTGACCTCTCCTGTCCAGAACAGGAAAGCAGAGGTCAGGTCCCCACAGCAGAGCACAGCACCGACAGGTGGCCATCCCTCACCAGGGGCCCGATACTCTTCGAGGTACTTCATTTTCGTCAGGTTTCTGTGAGAGGCCGGCCACAGCGCAGGGAGGGAGGGCAGAGACCACAGAGCCAGGGAAGGCCCAGTGTCAACAAAAACGGGGCCCTGTCCCCACACAGGACAGCCACGACGGCAGGGAGGGAAGGGGACCCTCCGACATCCTGTTCAGAAACAGGACACTTCCCACGTGTCTTAGAAAGGCTCCGCACGCAACACTTCACACTAACAACTGGTTTGGTGGTTTTCTCTCAAACTCAGCTCTCAGACGCCCTGGAACTCCGAGGTCCAGGGAGCCAGGACCTCGGGGACCCCCACCCAGCCGCCGTCCCAGGCCCCTCACCTCTTTCTTCTTCCGCTTCCCTTTCGACTTGTTCTCCTTGAGCTTCTTGGGTTTCTTCTTCTTGGGAAGGCTCACGGGCTCCACAGGGAAAAAGTCATCGAAGGCTTCGAGGCCACCATCTTCTTCTTCTGGAAGAGTCAGAGCAGGTGGGTTACTCCTGTGCTTCTCCCAGGGACATAGGGACACCTCAGGGGAAGCTGGGACACCCCCGCCCTGCCCACCGTCACCCAACCGTGCCGGGCACAGCCCCCTGCCCTCCCCAGACCTGGTGAGGTAGAAGAACCCAGGACAGGAATCCCATGGTGGTGGGCAGAGTCTCAGCCCCTCACCCCTCCCTGGGCCCTCCCTTCCCTCCTCTGTCCTGGTGTGACAGTGCCCAGACAATGGAACCTCGATGAGTGAAAAACTAAGTGACTAGATAGCCCTGCCCCCAGAGAGCCACAAAGCCTCTTGGCCCCGGGGAGGCGTGGGGGCCGACAGGGCAGAGGGCAGACCTCAGCGAGATCCCTCTCTGCCCCCCAGAGGATTGGGGTGTGGCCAGGAGGCGCCTTGTGAATGCAGGACAATGGAGACGCTTGGGCCCCATCACCAGGGCCCCATGCAGCCGGCAGAGCAAGTGCCTGGGACTACGGAGGAGGGGCCCACCAGGGAGGAGGCAGGGACGCCCGTGGGTTTGGTGGGATCCCCCGAGTGGGGAATCAAGGACCACACTGCCCCGCCCCCGTCCTGCCCCCAAGCACACGCAGGCTGTACACACCCCTCCGCCCCAGACACACACACAACGGCTGCCACGTGCATCCCAGACGGGCTCCAGAGAGGTGTGAAATTCCACAGAGATGCTGCACCGCCCCCCCCCCAGCGGGCTGTCCAGGACCTGCCCACGATTCCCAGATCCCTCACTCAGGTCCAGACTTTAAAGGCCGAGAGGAAAGCATGCAGGTGCGGGAGGTGGCAGCTTTGAAGAAGAGGCTGGCTGTCAGTTCTGCCCCTGCTCACCTCCAACCTGCAGGAGGGGGCTGCCATGTGCGTGCAGGCAGCGTGACATGAGACCCCTGCCGTGGGGGCACGGTGGCCTGGCTCTGCCACCCATCAGGAGTGCAGAAGGGCAGCTGGGCCAGAGCTCCCGGGCACCAGTCCCGGGCCATGGAGGGGACCGAGGAGGGTCCTCTTGGCTGGAACAGCAGCCAAAAGTCACCACAAGGAACAAACCACCCAGAGCAGATACATCACCCTTGGGGCAAAGGAGGCTTCCAGAAGGAAAAACCTCTGTGAGTCCACTGAAGAGGCCCATGAGAGAGCTGGTCCTCCACTCCAGCTGGTGGTCGGAGAGTCCCCTGCCAGCTTGTGTGCCCCCGGTCCCATGTGGGGCCCCCTCCCATGTGTGCCCCCTCCCATGTGTGCCCCCCTGTCCCATGTGAGGCCACCCTCCTATGTGTGTCCCCCTCCCATGTGTGCCCCCTCCCATGTGTGCCCCCCTCCCATGTGTGCCCCCTCCCATGTGTGCCCCCTCCCATGTGTGCTCCCTCCCATGTGTGCCCCCCGTCCCATGTGAGGCCCCCTCCCATGTGGGCCCCCTCCCATGTGGGCCCCCCTCCCATGTGGGCCCCCCTCCCATGTGGGCCCCCTCCCATGTGAGGCCCCCT